>CM065744.1:50824438-50834438 GCA_033310375.1 Conus canariensis
TTCTTTGACTTAAGATTTATTGGTTTAAGGCTGAATACGTTTAAGGCTGAATACAGCTCGGAGGAATCTTGGGCTGAAGACTCCTGACTCCATCCGTCAACAGTCCCAGGCTCCACTGAGCTTCCATTCATGCTATGTGTTCGTGAGGTTAGTCGGCATGTTGATGCTGATCTCACTATGTAACACTATGTGGTCATAGTCTGACAAGCATCGTGTTCATGTTCACAGTCTATTCAAATGCTGAATGAATGTTCAGTCTCACGAACTCATTTCTTTACATTACCAAAGCCTTACCGACATACCAAAATGCAGACTGCCAAGGCCTTCCTTACTGACATACCAAAATGCAGACTGCCAAGACCTTACTTACCCACATACCAAAATGCAGACTGCCAAGGCCTTACTTACCGACATACCAACATGCAGACTGCCAAGGCCTTACTTACTGACATACCAAACTGCAGACTGCCAAGGCCTTACTTACCGACATACCAAAATGCAGACTGCCAAGGCCTTACTTACCGACATACCAAAATGCAGACTGCCAAGGCCTTCCTTACCGACATACCAAAATGCAGACTGCCAAGGCCTTCCTTACTGACATACCAAAATGCAGACTGCCAAGGCCTTCCTTACTGACATACCAAAATGCAGACTGCCAAGGCCTTACTTACTGACATACCAAAATGCAGACTGCCAAGGCCTTACTTACTGACATACCAAAATGCAGACTGCCAAGGCTTTACTTATCGACATACCAAAATGCAGACTGCCAAGCGAGAACCACGAAAGAAAAGATAGTTTTGACGCTCACGAATCGGGTCTTGACCAGTCGGAATGTATTTTATTATTTTTTGTTGCACCAGTCGATTATTTTTTCCATTGCGAAAGCGATGAAATCATCGCGAAGCTACGCAAAAGTAGGCCTTCAAAAGGGTTATGCTGAAAACAGTTTGTCAACGATTGGATCCGCTTGAGCGAACAGTCTAGTGCACTTGTATTGATCAGCAAGCAATTTTTCTGGGCCGAAGAGGCGAAGTTTAGATAAAGAAAAATGGCCTGGATGTCCAGACTGAGCCTACAAAGTGACACCCGTACATAACAATACAGTGTAAGCAGGCTCTGAAATGGAACATGTCTCGTGCTGCTACATGATGCAAGTGGGGCTACAGTGTCTTGACCTAGTATCATCAATTTGATCTAAATGGCATTCATAGACGAGAAGAGAAAATCGTTGTGAATACTGTTCAGCCCCTTTTGACACTCTACACAAAACCTGTAACGCCCTAAAGCATGCACACATGGCCATGCAATCTTATTACAGCAAAACTGGCGGCAGCCTTGAAAACCACATGGCAGACTACACAACCAGACTTTGGAAACGTGCCCCCGGCTTTCCCGGATGTATCGCAGAGAAAGCCGCCAGTCAGAAATAATCCGTCAAGGGACTATTATCTGAGTATGCCACAACAAGAGACACCAAGACATTTATTCTCTGACAATAATGATACTTCTCAAACTAATTCCCTCTATCGCAATTTCCAGAGAAATACCGCACGTTACCCCCCAAACTACCCAAATCCTTCATCTCTTTTTCACGACCCATCTTTGAATCCCCGTCCAACTCCAATGGAACCATGTTCTGCAGATCCCTCTCTTCCAAAAAAACCCCTCCCCAGTAATGTAAACAGAGCAGACCGAATCCCACCCCCATCTAGCCACTTTAGTCACGAACGGGATTACTCTAATGAATATTCCGCTTCCCTCCAAAACCCAACATACTCACAAAATATTCCTGGTCAAAGGTCTAATTATCCGGCTCCTGATGGAAATGTTGTCAATGCCTATGCTCTTGAACTGTGCAGGATGGCATCGCAGCTATTGTCACAACAGTGATTTGAATGAAGTTACTCCTGATGAGGGACTCGCGCGCACGTGCGCGAGCACATGTGTGTGTGTGTGTGTGTGTGTGCGTGCGTGCGTGCGTGCGTGCGTGCGTGCGTGTGTGTGTGTGTGTGTGTGTGTGTGTGTGTGTGTGGCGTTCGTGCTTGCTTGCATGTATGTGCGTAGGCGTGAGTGTGTGTGTGTGTGTGTGTGTGTGTGTGTGTGTGTGGTGTGTGTGTGTGTTGTGTGTGTGTGTGTGTGCGTGCGTGCGTGCGTGGTGTGTGTGTGTGTGTGTGTGTGTGTGTGTGTGTGTGTGTGTGTGTGTGTGTGTGTGCGCGCGTGCGTGTTGAAATTGCCGGCTCTGCATGTACTATAGTCGTGATCTCACTCGAGAAAGTCGATTGTGACTGGTAACGTTTTTGGACTGCGGTACAATTTCTGCAGAAATTTTGAAGTTTTCTAATATTCTATATACACTTTTGCCTTTGAATGTTCATTGTTTCATTGATCTACAATTGAATTTTTTTTTCTTCTTTCATTGCTATTAATTGTGTTATCCAGTTTGCCTGACAATTTTTTTTTTCTTATTTGTTTCAGTCAGATCTTACTTGTCAGTCTGTAAGAGCTTTGTCTGCTTGTTATTATCATCGTGTATTTAGTTTGTTATTGTATTGACTATATTAGATATGACAGAAAACAACAACCCTTGGCTGAAAAGAGAAGGACTTAGTGTTGGGCATCTCAATGTCAACCATGCGATTAACAAAATGACTGAAATAGCATCAGTCATATCAAATTCGGGAAAAAAATTTCACATATTTGGATTTTCGGAGTCACATCTGTCCGGTCTCATATCAAACAATGACACTGCAATTCCAGGTTATAATGTTGTTCGTAGAGATCCTAAACAAAACATGGAAACTGGTATTATGGTATATCTTCATCAGTCAGTTCGTAGAGATCCTAAACAAAACATGGAAACTGGTATTATGGTATATCTTCATCAGTCAGTAACATTCCAGAGGATGCATTTTTAGAGCAATTTAACGTAGAAACAGTATGGATTGAGATCCAGCTTAAATTTAATAAGCCTATACTTATATGTTTTCTGTACAGAAATCCAGCTGAACATGTCGACTGGTTTGACCGTTTCATGTTAATGATGGAAAACGCACATGATGAATCCAAAGACATCATGATATTAGGGGATTTTAATATAGATCTACTAAAAATAAATAAACAGTGGAACTATGTGTTTGAGTCACTTGGTCTTACACAGCTAATCAAAACTCCTACAAGGGTCACTGAGATTTCTGAAACACTGATAGACCATCTATATGTTACAAATCCAGAAACCATTCTTGAGACTAGTGTACCTGTTTATGGATGCAGTGATCACTTCCCAATTTGTTGCACTTGGTCAAAAAAGGGTATCAGAATTCCAAGGTTAAACCATAAAACGATTACCTTTAGAAACTTTTCAAAATTTGATAGTGACAAATTTCTCTCTGACCTTTTAAATTCCCCTCTAAATAAAGTGTATCAATATACAGAACCCAATCAGGCTCTAGAAGTTTGGTATTCCATCTTCTATACTGTATACAACAAACATGCCCCGCTCCAAACCAAAAGAGTCAAACATCGGATAAAACCTCCCTGGCTTACAAAAGAGATACAGAACGCTATTTACCAAAGAGAGTACCTGTTAAAAAATGGCCCTCGTGAAGAATACAAAAACAAAGAAATAAAGTAACCTCTCTCATTAGAGCAGAGAAAAAGAAATATTTTCTAAAATTATTAGTGAAAAGAAAGACAGCAAGTCCGTATGGAAAGCCATCCATGGATTAACAAATAAACATATTTCCTCTGTTTCAAACATAACGAATGATATATGTACTGATAAACTAAATCACCATTTTACAACAGTAGCAGATCAAATAATTCATGATGATAAATCAAATGATAATGATCTAGAAGAATTACAAAAATACTGCAGGGGAAAAAATATCCATTCAGATTTAGATATCAGCCTTCTAGATGTTCATTCTGTTTTCGTGTCCCTTAGGCGATTGAAACAGACAGCCACTCGTGGAATTGACGGTACAGACGGTAAAATTCTAAAGCTCTCTGCACCCGTTATCGCAGAAACGTTAACTTACATTTACAACCTCTGTATAGATAAACAATGCTTCCAGATACCTTAAAAAAAGCAAAAATCATACCAATATATAAATCAGGAAACACTACTGATCCATCAAATTATAGGCCTATTTCGATTCTATCAGTTCTTTCTAAGCCATTAGAACTCCACATCAATAAGTGTCTCCATTCCCATGCAGAACAATATGATTTAATCCACCCAAATCAATCAGGCTTCAGAGAAAACCATTCTTGTCACACTGTGCTAACTAAATTAATAGATAGATGGCTCTTAAACATGAACAACAAGCAATTTTCAGGAATTCTCTTTGTAGATTTCGCAAAAGCTTTCGACGTTATAAATCATGAACTTTTACTCAGAAAACTAACTTTGTATAAGCTATCATACAAAACACTGAAACTGATTTCATCTTTTCTCTCCAACAGACAACAAATTGTGTCGTAAACACATACAAATCTGATTTTCTTCCCAACAAATTTAGTGTCCCACAAGGGTCAGTATTAGGTCCTCTATTGTTTTCATTTTACATCAATTATCTGCCATTGTACTTGAAAATAAACAGTGAAATGTTCGCTGATGACACAACCTTAGACACAAGTAATTCTGACGCCAAACAGGTTTGCAGTGACATCCAAGAAAACCCCAATCTCTTGGTTAAATGGACACGATTTAATCACATGGCTCTCCATCCTCACAAAACTAAATTCATAATGATAACTACAAGACAGAAACGTCAAACTCTAAGCCAAAATCTGCCAGTACTTTGCATTTCTAACGAAAACGTCGAAGAAGTAACCAGTCACAAAGTCTTGGGAATAACAATAGATTATAATCTAACTTGGTCAAAACACTTAGAGTCTTTATCTAGAAACGTTGCAAGAAAACTACATCTTCTAAAAAGGATTAAGAACTTCTTAAATATACATGCAAGAAAACTATTCTTTCATTCTTACATTCAGCCTTTTATTGACTATGCCTCAACACTTTGGGACTCAGCGAGCAATAATTCACTCAAACCACTAATTAGCCTTCACAAACGAGCTGTCAAAGTAACGTTAGGTCGACCATCCTCACTGATAGATTCAGACTATAAGCAATCAGGCATTCTCCCATTTAAAGCCAAACTTCTATACAATAAAGGACTCTTTATGCATAAGATACTCCATGGAAATGCTCCACTTTCTCTAACAAATATGTTCACTTTTAACGACTATCGACATTCACATAAAATAAACCTCCCGTTTGCAATGATTAATCTATACAAGTCTAGTTTGGCGTATTCCGGAGGTTGGCTATGGAACCATATTCCTCAAGAACTAAAAAATCAATCAAACTTTAAAAAATTCAAATCTTATTTTCAAAAATATCTTATGAATGTCTCAGATTTGACTGCACTATACCCTAAAATGTATTAAAAATTCTCAATTCAGATTTAATTTAACAAACATGCGATGTTCGAAGGTGACTCAATTCTACGCAAATTGCACTGATCATCCTATGCCATTAATGTGTGTGTGTGTTTTTTGTTGTTGTTTTTTTCAAAGCTTTTCGCGGGTGTTTCTCCATGTCTGCTTCATTGTCCTTCTCTTCCTTTATCTCTGACTATCTATCGCCAGTCGTCGGTCGGTCCTTTGGTCCTCTCTCTCTCTCTCTCTCTCTCTCGTCTCTTCTCCTCTCTCTCCTCTCTCCTCTCTCTCTCTCTCTCTCTCTCTCTCCTCTCTCTCCTCTCTCTCTCCTCTCCTCTCTCTCTTCTCTCTGCTCTTCTCCTTCTCCTCTCTCTCTCTCTCTCTCTCTCTCTCTCTCTCTCTCTCTCTCTGTTCACCCCACCCACTCTTGCCCTGATCATTTTGTTTTCTTGTTGTTGTTGGTAGTGGTGGTAGAGGTGTTTATTGGTTTCTTTTTCTTCTTCTTTTTGTCAAAGTTTCTCATGCAAGCAATTGTTGCATTTTTTTTTCATGTGTGTTTGATTTGCTTTTTACTATATATCGATTTGTTTTTCTTGCCCAGAGGGCTGGATGTAAAAAAGCATTCATGCTTAGTCCATTACCCTCTTAAAATAAAATTCGTTCGTTCGTTCGTTCGTTCGTTCGTTCACAAGAATGTATGCCAAATCTTCACAGAAAAAGCTTTTTGGTAGGTTTAATTAGTGCATTATGTCAACATTTCTGCTCTGAAACTTGTTAATCTACGCATCCATGAAAGTACATATCAATCACACTGCATTAACATGGGACTTGGAGCAGTGATATCCACAGAAACAAAGGCTGAATTCTCTCCACAGCACTCCCTCCAGCTGTACCTCTAACAACAGATCAAAACCTAACATCACTAAATATACATCCTCTGGGCAAATAACCTGAATTCAACGAGGCATTATTTATCTTTAAAATTTCGACTAAATCCATACCATGCTGTTCTAATGCCCTTCATACAAGAGCTATTCAGGTTCGCAAAAATCCATGATCCGTTATCTATGCATTAGTCAGTACACAATAAGCCCAGTTTGCTCTGTACCATGAATCTGTTATCTATGCATTAATCAGTACACAATAAGCCCAGTTTGCTCTGTACCATGAATCTGATATCTATGCGTTAGTCAGTACACAATAAGCCGGGCTGTGGCTGTGGACGGGGTGTCGGAATGAGCGGCGTGTGTGCACTGCCTCTGAGGTGGCGCAGAGGTTGGGACAGCAAAAAATAAAATAAAAAATAATAATAACAATAATAATAATAATAATAATAATAATAATAATTATGAATACTTATATAGCGCCTATTCTCGGCTAGAGACCAAGCTCTAAGCGCTTTACAATCCACACTCGTTTACACAACGGGCTGCCTACCTGGGTAGTGCCGACTGAAGACCTGCCAGCTGGCGCTTCACTCAGTCGTTTCCCGTGTCATCCAGTCAGTATCGTTCAATATCGTTCACTCAATATCCTTACTTCCTTCATTCTTTCCATTTCTCACGCATGGTGCATGCTATGTGTAACGTGTCATCCATACCAACGGCCAAACTGGCCTTCTCTTCTGAAAGTTGGTGATGGGATTTTACGTGTGTGCAAGATAATATGCGTGCGTTCACACACGGAACCTCGGTTTATAGTCTCATTCGAAGGACTGTATGGGGAATGGAGTCAGAACCAATGTTAACTCCGAGGGAAAAATCCCCCTGTACCGAAACGGCCCGGCGGAGATTCGAACCTGCGACCCCAGAATCATGAGTCCGGCGCTCTACCAACTGAGCTATTCCGGCCCCCAGTTTGCTCTGTACCATGAATTTGGGACTTACTTCTAGCGAGTCTACAAAATACGAATACACTAAAACATTAAGAAAAAAAAATCATGGCTCATTTTTTTTCTTTTTAAATAAAAAATCATAGACGTCCAACAGAAAATTCAAATATAAGCCGTAATGTGGATACACTGTCTGAACACATGACCTACTCCATGAAACTGCTCACCTCAACTACTAGTCTCTCTCTTGCCTACAGCCTTTCCCGAGTCTCTCTCTCTCTCTCTCTCTCTCTCTCTCTCTCTCTCTCTCTCTCTGTCTCTGTCTCTGTCTGTCTCTCTGTCTGTCTGTCTGTCTGTCTGTCTGTCTCTCTCTCTCTCTCTCTTTCTGTCTGTCTGTCTGTCTGTCTGTCTGTCTGTCTGTCTGTCTCTGTCTCTGTCTGTCTCTGTCTGTCTCTGTCTGTCTCTGTCTGTGTCTCTGTCTGTGTCTGTCTGTCTGTCTGTCTGTCTGTCTCTCTCTCTCTCTCTCTCTCTCTCTCTCTCTCTCTCTGTTTTTGTGCCTTCTGTTTGAGTACCCGACGTGTCATTATTCAGTGTATTCACATTCGGCTTCTCAGTATTAGAATTGTATTACAGTGTGGCTATGTTGATTTGTCAGTATGAACGATATAAACTGAAACGATGTGTGTATGACAAGGATAGATAGCAAAACTAGGCTTCAGCTAAAAATCTACATTTGTGAGGATGAAAGTTCAATCAGTAAGTCAAATAATCAGTCTCTCTCTCTCTCTCTCTCTCTCTCTCTCTCTCTCTCTCTCTCTCTCTCTCTCTCTCTCTCTCTCTCTGTGTGCCCCATCCTCCTCCTTCTCATCCTCCACGCTTTCCTTCTTCTCCCCAGTCTTTAGTTTCCTTCACATGCGAATCAATTTAAGGTTTGCGTCTTGTTACTAAATAGTATATGATACCAACCCCTGTGGCGAAGTGGTTAATGTCGCGGACTCCTGGCTGGGAGGTTATAGGTTTGATTCCCTATCAGAGCCATGTGGGATTTTTCTGCCCCGAGAGTTAAGTTAACTACGAGCTCGCTTGGGAAGACTGGGGACTACACAGTCGAGTTTCATCCACTGAATGGATGAACCTCTGAAAGCTTTACTCTACCTTCCCGACAAACACTGCCGGTATCTCTATTACTCAGGCCTGGTTGACACCGCGATATACCATGAAAGTAAACATATAATACAGCCATGTTATGCAGTCTCAGACCGGAATGGAAATCCGTACCACCATCTTCATCATCATTCTCTTCAGCCCTTCATGCTCTGCTCTCATGATGACCTCGGTGTTGATGCCATGTCCATGTCTATGGCCTTGGTTTGATTCCGTTGGGGTCACTAATATCAGCCAATGTCAGGGGCTGTCGTTGGATGGACGTGGTGGCCCTCCAGAGGGAGAGCTCACTAACGCCGGCTCCGCGACTAAGCAATCATTTTGTCAGCAGGGTCATCGTAGGTGGTGCCTTGCGTGTGCTGAATCAGAAGAGACAAAACTGAAGACCACTGAAGTGAGTTGGCAGCAGTGCAGTGTCTCCTTTGGTGGGTGCAAATTGACGACTTTACATTGACTGCTCCCTTTTAGGTTGCTGGTCCCTGGGCTGCAGCAGGATGGGCCAGGCTGTGGCTGTGGATAGGGAGCTGGGACTGTGGATGCAATGCCCTTGTGGTGACACAGACGATGGGACAGGAAAAAAAAATGTCTGATTGAATGCCCGATATTTTTTTTTTTCAGTTAGTATCTACTGATTCTTGTTTGTGTTGTTTGATATGACAACATGTGCCTTTTTCTACATGTGTGGAATCTCGAGCACGAGAATATATGTCCAATAATTAATAATACGTCATGCAAGGTGGATTCGGTAGGAAAACCTGACTAGCCCTGCTAGCCTTGACAGATCCATTGCTCTTGAATGTACAAACAAAACGTGTTTGCAAATTTCATATGTACCTCGTCACACGGGTTTTGGAGGAAAGATAATTTTCGAAAAAAAGCTGCACGTGTCTTCTTTAGTTGGGGATTGAAGTGAAGCATGAGTGTGCAGCAAAGAGGTGGTGGTCAGTGTGACATACTGCACTGGGCATCACTGTGATGTGCAAGACGTCTTTCAGATCACGCGGGCACATGAGTATAAAAAATCAATAAAGTGGCAATGTTTGGACCACGGATGCATTAAGATTGTCTTCAGACTGTCTTTCGCTGAAGGTGGGATGATGACGAGTTGCTGATCTGTGCAGAGCTCCAGCAGAAAGCAACCATGTCGTTGCAGTTTCCAGCGTCGCGTTTCGCGACTACTCCCTTCCAGGCTTCTGAATCTCAGCCCATTCTGGCGATGAAGTCGCTAAGGACTATGACCTTGTCGTCTGCAGGGGTGCTTACGGAGTTTGTGCAGATCAGTGTAGACTTTGTCTTTTTCTGCAGGATCTCCATGAAGAGTCGGGGTGTACACACGAAGAGCATGACATAATGCTGGTCTCTCAGTGGAGGAGCATTGTGATTAAGCTGTCAGAATGACCTGGTGGCAGGTGTTGAAGCTTGGAAGCAGTGGAGTTTCTGGCCATGAAATCAACGTCTGAAAAGTGTCTCTCTGTTGCTAGTTTGCCTGACCAACAGAGGGTGTATCCTGCGCCATGTTCTTAGAGACTGCCTTCCACAGGGGATTGAACTTTG
>CM065744.1:50839438-50849438 GCA_033310375.1 Conus canariensis
ACACTCAAGCCATGTACAGCAATGCGCTCATTCCATAGAAAAAAAGACATTTACGTTTTACTTCGAAAATTCCAGTGCAGAGGAGAAGACAATGTCGGCGTCCTAAGGATACCGACTCCAAGTGCTTCAAGGGGTATATAGCATTTATATGAGCTTCGCTCGTTGTGCTGTGTGATCGATATTGACGTCATACACAGTCAAAGGTTAAACTCTCGTTCCCCCCCCCCCCCTCTCTCTCTCTCTCTCTCTCTCTCTCTCTCTCTCTCATTCTGTATGTGTGTGTGTGTGTGTGTGTGTGCGCGCGTGCGTGCGTGCGTGCGTGCGTGCGTGCGTGCGCGTGTGTGTGTGTGTGTGTGTGTGTGTGTGTGTGTGTGCGCGTGCATGTGTCTCTGTATGTCTGTCTGTGTCTGAACTTGCAACTCTCTCTCTCTCTCTCTCTCTCTCTCTCGCTCTCTCTCTTTCAGGAAGATGTGTGTGTGTGTGTGTGTGTGTGTGTGTGTGTGTGTGTGTGTGTGTGTGTGTGTGTGTGTGTGAGTGACAGAGTGGATTAATTCATTTAACTCATTTTCATGAAAGGATATCGATGTGTTCTGACCCACTCTCGCCTTCTTCCTTGCGCTGAACCCTGTGAAGTGATCTGAAGCGATCAAAGCTAAGTGAATTTTCGTTGTTTATTCGTTATGTCTTACCTGATGAAGACCTAAGAGGTCGAAACGCGTTGTGTTTCGTCTTGTGACTCGTCTGTCCACGTTCTCTGGCGGTTCGCTAACATTTATTTAAGATCCACTCTGATACATAAAAAAACTGGGGTTGCACTCAATATCGAACACGGGATTTACTCAGAAAACAACTGAAGTAAATAACGTTATCCAGACAGTGCGGAATGAGAAAGGTGTGTACTTTACCTGAGGGCTTGTCTCGTCACAGAAATATCCGAAAAAACGATGAAAGATGACTAATGAGCCAAAAGGGGTCCAGTAGGTTTGCTAAACACGAAACTAAATAATATAGATACAGAAGAGCAAAACTTACCTGCCATTGTACTCGTCGTCAGCATTCAACAAGTGCACTTTGGGCAGCTTCACGCAAACTGTCAGTCGTAACAGTCCAGGTCATAATCACTTACACATTTAGATGAGCCTGTGCATTCTGTGACGTTTAACTTTGTAACGAAATCAACTTCAAACGACTCTGCTTGTTCAAGTTATTTAAACGCATAATGCTGTTCAGCCTATAACAGAAAGTTAATCAAAGTTATCTTTGTAATATACACAATTTCAAATACAAAGTTCGATTTTTCTCCTTTTTGTCTCTGATCCTCTGTAACAATACATTTTTTTTTTAACATTAAAAACATTTAGCTCCAGACATGACAGTGTGTGTGTCCCTGTTAATGTGTACGTGATTGTGTGTGGTGTGTGTGTGTGTGTGTTGTGTGTGTGTGTGTGTGTGTGTGTGTGTATGTGTGTGTGTGGTGTGTGTGTGTGTGTGTGTGTGTGTGTGGTTGTCCAATTAAAATGCACAGTATCTCTCTCTCTCTCTCTCTCTCTCTCTCTCTCTCTCTCTCTCTCTCTCTCTCTCTCTCTCCTGGTTGTAACTGTGTGGGAGTGCGTGTATGAGTGCGTGCGTGTGCGTGCACATGTGTGTGTGTGTGTGTGTGTGTGTGTGTGTGTGTGTGTGTCTGTCTGTCTGTCTGTCTGTCTGTCTATGTCTGTTGTCTGTGTGTGTGTCTGTGTGTGTGTGTGTGTGTGTGGTGTCTGTGGTCTGTGTGTCTGTGTGTGTGCGGGCACGCACGTGCATGTGTGTGTGTGCGTGTGTGTGTGGACTGTTGCTCCACGCTGGTGAGGACGGGATAACCTGAAGCTCTGTAGACTTGAACCCAAAAAGAAAAATAAAGGTAGGACCATCGCCCCATGCCTGTAGAGACTGGACCACCTGGACCTCCGTAAGAAAATAAAGACAGCACTGTCGCCCCACGTCAGTGAAGACAGGACAACCCGGACCACCGTAGACTGGAACACAAGAAGAAAATAAAGACAGGACCGTCACCCCACATCGGTGAAGATGAGACAATCCGGACCTCTGTACACTGAAACTCAAGAAGAAAATAACGACGGGACCGTCGCCCCACGTCGGTGAAGACGGGACAGCCCAGACCTCCGTAGCCTGGACCCCAGCCAAGTGGTCTAAGAGCAGAAATGCTCACTGATGGCTTCCAATGGCAGAGACGGTCCTCTCCACTCAATGAACGACTCTAGAGCGAAAGCAAATCGGCCACACACTCCGTCTGTTAGCATCAAAACGGAATGGTAAACAGTTGTCGCAAACGGCTGGATATACATGGTTCCTAAGTTCCTCGTGCTGCGACCAGTGACTTGGTACACTGAGGAGAGGTTGGGGGATGGAAGGGGAAGGTAAGGATTGCATGGACAGCTCACAACACCTCTCCCCTGGTTAAATCACTCAGAGAGGGGGGGGGGGGTGGAGGAATCCATCACACACACACACACACACACACACACACACACACACACACACACACACACACACACACACTTTTGGTGAATGGTGTGAGGGAGATAACTGCTATCAAGGGCACACAGGGAAGCTGTTTCCACTAAGGAGATGTATCTCCCCTCTGACTGTTGTCTGCTCTCTCTCTCTCTCTCTCTCTCTCTCTCTCTCTCTCTCTCTCTCTCTCTCTCTCTCCTCTCTCTCTCTCTCTTCCACGTGCACAAAAGCGTTGCTTTCTTGTTGATCTAGTTGTCACCAGTGACTGTCTTTTTTGTCCTCACCTCACCTCACCTCACCTCAGGCCCATAACTACAGAAGTAGTCGGTCGGGAAACCTGAGGACCGCAGACGCAACCTCCCCTCTTCATCTGTCTCTGTCAGCAGCCACTGGCAGCAGCTCACGTGTATGGAGTCCGGTCCATTCTTTGATGTTCTCATGCCAGCTCTTCCGCTGTCTTCCTCTTCTTCTCCCGCCCTCGATGGTGCCTTGCATGATTGTTCTGGACAGACTGATGAGTCGAGTGTTGTGCCCAAACCATATCAGCTTGCGTCTCTTCACAGTTGAAAGGAGAGGTTCCTGAGGTCCAGCAAGGTTCTCAATTCTGCTCCATACATATCTATTGGTCCTGTGCTCTATCCAGGAGATTTGAAGGAGCTTCCTCAGGCATTTGCTCTCGAAAGCCTGGATCTTCCTTTAAGTTTCAGCCATCAGTGTCCATGCCTCGCAACCATACAGCACAATGGAGACCACCAGGGCTTTGTAGAGTTCGAATTTTGTGGAGAATCGGATGTTACGTTTCCACACTCTCTTCGATTTGGTCATGGCTGTGATGGCTGTGCCAATACGAATTCTTATTTCTGCTTTGCAGCTTCCATCCTTTGTCTGGGTTGTTCCTAGATATTTGAAGTTTCCGACATCTTCCAGTTGTTCTCCACTCATGAAAATAGTGGCATGGTCCATGTTCTCGCAGTTTACCATGGTTTAGGATTTCTCTGTGCTGACCTCCATTCCGTAAGCACCCGCTCTATCAACGAGTCTGTTGTTAAGTTCCTGCAGTTCTTCATTCGTTCCCCCCATCAGATCTATATCATCAGCAAACCGGAGGTTGCATAATCACCTGCCACCAATGGAGATAGAAGTCTCATGATTTTCCTGTGCCTCCTGCATTATCCTTTCCAAGAATAAATTGAACAACACAGGAGAGAGGATATAGCCTTGTCTGACACTGATGGTCGCTCTGAAAAACTCCTCTAGTTGATTGTTGAGGAGCACTGCACTGATGGAGTTCTTGTATAGCCCTTATTACGCTCATGATGCCTTCGATCGATATGGATCTCAACACATGCCATAGTCCCTCATGCCAAACCCTGTCAAACGCTTTCTTGAAGTCAATGAAATTGTGGAATAAGTCGCGTTGGTGTTGAAGGTGCTTCTCAATGAGTATTCTGCAATTGAAAATTTGCTCAATAGTGCTTTTCCCCTTTCTGAAACCGGCTTGTTCTTCGGCGAGTACTTCTTCGGCCCTTGACTTCAGTCTGTTGAGGAGAATTCGAAGCATGATCTTGCTTGGGTGACTAATAAGACTAATGGTCCTATAGTTCTGGCATTGTCTCAGGTTGCCCTTCTTTGGCAGAGGAATCACTAGTGATTGCGTCCACTGTTCTGGCCATCTCTTCTCATCAAGTATTTTCTGGCATACTGCTTGAAGGACTGCGACATACGCCTCACCACCTTGCCGCAACATTTCTGCTGGGATATTGTCCACACCAGTGATTTCCTTTCTTTCAAGCTTCGTATTGCGTTTCTGACCTCCTCCTTCAGTATGGGTGGACAATAGTTGTCACGTTCAGAGTGTGATTTTCCAATCTGGAGCTGTCTGGTTGGAGCTGGTGGTTATACAGGCCAGTGCAATATTCTGTCCACCTTTCCAGGACGTCTTCACTGTCTGAAAGGAGTTTGCCTTCTTTGTCCTCTATTACGGCAGTTCTTGCTTGACTTGACTGAGTGAGGTTTCTTAGTGTGCTGTAGGCCTGTTTGCTGCTCCCATTGTCAAAGCCAGTTTCAATCTGGTTGCACTGTTCCTCTCTCCAGTTTTCTTCTGCCTCCTTCATCTTCCTTCTCACCTTGCTGTTAGTTTCCTGGTATTGCCATCTTTCCAAATCACTTTCATTCTTTTAGCCCTTGAGTTCACGTCTCATGTCACACAGGTCGAGGATTTCGTCTGTGATCCATGTTTCTTTTTCTTCCTTTCCCTCTGAGGAGCTCTTCGCCGGCATTCATGTACACTTCGTTGGCGTTGTTGATAAGTGCATCCATGTCTTCTATACGGTTCAGTGCAGCGAACTTTCCACCTACCTGGGCTTTAAATACCTCGGTTGTCTCCGGGTCTTTCAGTTTCTCCAGGTTAAAGTGGATGCGAGGGCTCTTTGAGAATTGCTTCGCTTTGAGTTTGAGCTTAAAGGTTGCCAGAACAAGGTCATGGTCACTCCCAATGT
Organism: Conus canariensis; assembly: GCA_033310375.1. Classification (NCBI taxonomy): domain Eukaryota; kingdom Metazoa; phylum Mollusca; class Gastropoda; order Neogastropoda; family Conidae; genus Conus; species Conus canariensis. Next base: position 50,844,448 of record CM065744.1, read on the forward strand.
CAGCGCCTGGGAAGGTTCTTGTCTGTGCCTTGTTAATGCTCGACTTGAAGCGTTGTGGTGCCAGAATGAAATCGATCTGGATATGCACTTGCCCATTGGGTGAATGTCATGTCGCAGTCCTAGAGAGTTTATGTGGGTGAAGGGTGTTGGCTACAGTGAGGCGATGACTTGTAGCAAATTCTAGCAGTCGGATGCCTCGTTCATTTGTTTCTCCCAGGCCAGACTTTCCTACTGTTCCAGCCCAGTCGTTGTAAGTGTCGGGCCCAATTTTGGCATTCCAATCACCTTGTACTACGGGGATGTCTTTCTTTGGAATCTTTGCAATGATGGAATCTAATTGTTCATAAAACTTCTCAACTTCTTCATCCTCATACTCAGATGTAGGAGCATACACTTGGATGATGCTCATGCTTCGCGGCGTGGCTGCAATTCGGATATGGATGAGTCGGCTAGATACAGGCGTACAGCTGAGAACACTTTTGGTTGCTTCTTTATTCACTATGAAGACTACTCCGCGTCGGTGTAGCTTGTCTTCGCTGATGTGCCACATCTTATGCCCTTCGTCGTGCAAGTTTCTCCCATTCCTGTCCATCTGACTTCTGATAACCCGATGACGTCCCAATGGTATCTTTCCAACTCATGGGTTAACTTGTAGTGTTTTCCACAGGCATGTAGTGTGCGAACATTTCATGTTCCGATGACTGTTCCTGTCTGACATAGCTTGATGTTGTTTTTCGCTCCAGTAGCATACTTAGAGTGACGATTGTCACCACGCCTATCCTGGAACGAGTCATGGGACGCGCGGTCGTTGGTAATCCGGCCCCGGCCGATCCGGCATGAAAATTCTTTGCGTCTGCATTCCTCATATATTTTTTCAGTGGGCTTGAATCACTTGGTGGCGCCCGTCTCCTCTCAAAGCTTCTGACTGCAGCCGAAAACCACTAATATGGTGTGGGTCGCCCAGTCGTGTGCACTTAGCCGTTGTATCCATCTTGGGATACCTCCGCCCTGGCCGTTGGCTGCTTGATGCTGTTCATCCGCCCAGTGGTGCAGTGTAAACACCACCCCCTCACATGGTTTAGCACACCTGCTGAGGTGAGGAACCGGGTATGGCTCTAGGAGCCACATGTGAGAGATTTAGGGGATGGAAGAGGACCAGTGCGCCCGTCCTTTATGCCAAGTAGGAAGCAGCAGCCAAGCAACAAAGGGACTACCTCTCTACATTGCCCCCTATACCCCACAGACTCAGGCATTTTTGTCCACCTTTTTTACACCAAATCCATGGACAGAACAACGTCGGTTCCAGCTCCAAGGGCGGCCACAGCTGTACATTATTATTGACAGTTCAAATGTTTAACCCCCTTCAGATGGGGCCATGGCCTTTTTGAATAAATTATCATTCATTCATTCATCCATTCTCTTCTCTCTCTCTCTCTCTCTCTCTCTCTCTCCTCTCTCTCTCTCTCTCTCTTCTCTCTCTCTCTCCTCTCTCTCAACACATGTGCAAACAAAAATGACACTGTATACATCATCTTGCACAGTGCACCACGTTCAAGGGAGAGTGATGACAATGTGAGCATCGCCTACACACGGCGCCATGTACCATGGAACAGTATTCTTCCCACTGACACTGTATATATCATCTCACACTTGCACTGAGTACCAGGAACAGTCTTCTCCCTACTGACAGTATACGTCACTTCACACAGTGTACCATGTACCAGGGAACAATCCATTCCCTACTGACACAGTATACCTGACTTCACACAATGTTCTCTGTGCCAGAGAACTGTGCACTCCCTACTACCACGGTATGCATTAACTCTCACAGTGCACTGGGACCAGGGGACAGCCTACTCCTTATGATACTATATATCAATCCACACAGTGTATCATATCCCCTAGACCAATTTTCTCACTAGTGACACTGTGTACACCTCACACAGTGTACCACAAACCAGGAAACCCTCTACACTCTACTGACAGTATACATCACCTCCTACTGTGCCCTGTGCCTTAGGGAAGTTTTATGGAGTCAGGCATTTCACCAAAGAATCTGAGAAAAAGGACAGCATGACAAGGGACACCTTGGAACAGACTCTTTAAATAGTTTGTTGAAATACTAGCTCTGCACACATCAGCACATTTTTAGTGGTCAAGCAACATCCATTTCCCTCCAAATCAGTGATGTTTGGAACAGTTGTGACCGGTGTGTAGTTTGCAACACGTGTTTTCTCTCTGGGTTGTCCTGAGGCAGATAGTGGGAATTAGTGTTCGTCTAGACGGATGTGGTAGTTTTCATACTTCATTGAGAGATCCATTTCATTCACCACCTGTCTTTAACTTATCAGTGGACTTCCAGAGCTGACTAAGTCGAAGACAACCCTACCATGTTCTTTTCTCCAAACACACACACACACACACACACACACACACACACACACACACACACACACACACACACACATGAAGACACGCACACACGCACGAGCACACGCACACATGTGCACACAAAATCACCCCAAACAATGGTGTGGACACGAATGACATGCTCACTCGCTAGTGGCACTGCATGCTATCATCTCACATATGACATGTACTGGCGTGGGCCTTCGGTTCCACGATGATACCCTGTTCATCCTTCTTACAATGAACTTGGAACATGGGAACCATCCAGTTAGTAATGTCACCAAGGACAGTGGCATATTTCTTACCTTGTGCGCTAAGCGGCATCATCAAAACGTACTCTTCATCATGCACAATATTCTGTCTTAAATTAGTTTTCAATGTGAAAGGCGTATGCAACAACTCTCTCATGTCGTAGGATAAATTATGGTCAACCTTATTTTCAAATTCTGAATCCAGCTGGATGAAAATAACATATCATCACCACCATGATTGTCGTCGTCGTCTTCTTCATCGCTATCGTCGTCGTCTTCGTATCGTTATCATCATCATCGTCACTATCATCATCAGCAGTTACAGTGGCAGCAGTAGCAGCAGCAGTAGCTATAGCAGCAGGAGCAAAAACAACAACGGCAGCAGCAGTGGCAGCAGCAGCAGTAGCTATAGCACAGGAGCAACAAGAACAACGGCAGCAGCATTGGCAGCAGGAGCAGCGACAGCGCCAAAAGCTTTTTCATCATCATTGCCATTATCATCACCGTCGTCATCGTCATTGACGTAATTGTTCATGTTGACATCGTGATCATAATCGTCGTCCTGATCACAGCCATTATCATTGTCATTGTCACCATCATCATCATCATCATCATCATCATCATCATCATCATCATCATTGTCATTCCTATAAAAACTCCTAGGATTGCAATCACAAAGGAATCACCACAGCCACTGGCCTTCTGTCATAATACTTGGTGAGGATGAAGATAATCAGCCATCAACTGGACCAATCATCCTTTTGCCATAATAGGTGATGGAGATGATGTGATGAGTCACCCACAAACAATCGTTCTTTGGTCATAATACTGGATGGAGATGTTGCAACCAACCATCCACTGATAATCATCCCCCATCATGATGATTGGGGTAGATGAGATAACTAGTCAATCATCGGTATCCCTGTCATGATGATTGGTAGGGATAATGTAACTAGTCACCCAGAGATAACTAGTCAACCACCAGTATCCCTGTCATTATGATTGGTGGAGACAATGTAACTAATCTACCACCACCAGTAACACCCTGTCATGATGATTGGTGGACATAATGTAATCAGCCATCTCCTGGAATCGTCCTTCTGTCGTGATAACAAGTAAAGTTAATTTATACAATGATTCAGTGACGATCATCCCTCAGACAGGAGCAGCAGAATCAGTTATCTGCAGACAATCACTCTCTATGATGATAACAATTGTCAGATGACAGTCATTCACATACTGTGATAAGTGATCGCCATGAAACCAGTCATCTCATGACAATGTTCCCTCTGTCGTGATAACAAGTGAGGATCTCATAACAAGTCCGTCAACTATTGAACATATTCCCTGCCTCATTATGACAGGAGGGGGTGTTAACGACCAATCTGTCGCCCCTGCCCAATTTGTCGCCCGGCGACAAATTGGGCCTCAACAAACCAGGACCAATTGTCGCCCAAAGTTTTTGAGGGCGACAGATTGGGTCGCACTTCACTGTCCAATCTGTCGCCCCTTGGCCAATGTGTCGCCAAATTACCTTGCTCTCAATAAGTTGATACAGTTTCTCTCATTCCCACACTTTCTCTCACTTTAGGAGAAACTGTGGGGGCTCACTTTCTCTCACTTAAGAAGAAAGCGTGGGATTGAGAGAAAGTGTGGTCCTTCCCCTTTCGCACTTTCTCCCATGTGCGAGAACGTATGAGGCCGCCCCCACACTTTCTCTGATTGTGAGAGAAAGTGTGGGAAGTGCTCCATATTTTCATTTTTTTAATTTATTTTCAATTTCGCTAGTAGATTCTTGTCATTCCTTAACATCACACTAAGGGCCAAATGATAATAAAATCTAATGAAAAGTGATGGAATGAGACAGGAGTTTATTGTTGTTTTTCTATTGAATGGTCACATTGAGAAATCTTCAGAGTGCATAATCAATCAGAAAAATCAAACATGCAAGTGTCAAGTAGTTAAATCAGCTAGTTATCAAATCCAAATAATATAATTCACGCTGGAAAGTAGGCAAACACGCAAAAAATGTTGCTTATGTTATTTTGGTAAGTTTATATGGACATGGTATTAAACATTGGCCATAAACGTTACCTGTCCAATACTCTCCCTATTGAATGGGGTGACCATGAAGTAGTTCAGTTTATTGTAAAATCCAAATGTTCACTACTTTGGCTGTGTATGCTCTAATGGTAACTTTATAATATTCACAACCTAGATAACTACTGGTCAGTGCCCAAACCAGTGGTCAGCTTCATGAAAATTTCACGGTTTCACTATTTCACTGCATATTGGTGTGTTATAAACGCTTCTGTACAGTTTACAATATGG
>CM065744.1:50854438-50886938 GCA_033310375.1 Conus canariensis
CCACCTTTTTTTCTTTTTTTTTCTTCTCAATTTCCAATCTGTGCCATTTCATTACTATACTGACTGAAGAATTGTTGACCTGCACTTGTTTTCCCCCACTACTTCATTGTTCAGCATTATATTGTTTGGTCAATCAATGGGCGATCGCATCTCTTAGGAGATGCAAGTAAATGTTGTTCTGCGCAGTTTTTGGCCGCTGACAATGCCTGGGTTTCCTCAGACTGTTCCCTATCTTTTGATGTCCCTTCCATCCTTAATGGATCCTCAAGCATAGGCTCAACGATTGTCCCCTACATTTTATACTGTTTGCATAATGATTTTAGTTTTTCAGCAATTCTTGTCCTCTCCACACTTTCGTTTGGTTTCATTCTATAAGACGTACACCTTCCGATAATTGGGTCGTCAGGTTTTTCATTCATGCGATGAAGTCTATCGAATTCGATATTCCGGGCCAGCTCTAGTTTTTCTGTCAGCAAATCTTTCACAAGTCCTTCACATTCATCTCTGGTTTCGTTGTCACGTCTTCGTATTCCATGAAATATGATATTGTTTCTTTTCGAGCGTCCCACTAAATCGTTAGTTTTTTTGGTTCTAAAGCTTCCGACCGTTCATACAGAGTTTGAATCTGCTCTTTCAAATGCTGATTTTTATGCTTTATCACCCCCCCCCCCCCCCCTTCCTCCCTCAAAGATGTAACATCTCCATGTAATTCCGCACACATTTATTTCACTTCTTTCACATCTTTCTTCAAGTCATCAAACTCACAGTTCAAATCGTTAAGAGAGGCCAAATGTCCTTCATCATCGGGTCACCAGATGGCTTAGACGGGGTAGATGAGGATCCGAAAGATCCACCACTTGCAGATGCCAGTCGAGTCTATCTCAGGATCTCTGTCTTCCCAGCAGGTCCGGGTCCCGAGTTCAATTCCACATGGCAATAGCGATACAGAAAAAAGCCGGGGTAAAAATACGCCAGGAGGAAACCTACTGTGACACCAGAGGGGGTGAACGAGAGGGAGGGGAAGGAGGAGGGAGGAAATGAGTGAGAGGGGTGGGGGAGAGAGAAACTCTGAGGATTAGAAATTTGAAAAAAAACAATACTCTGTCCGTCAAACATTTGTTTTTTAATATGGAATTGGCGTCAAACTAATCACTGGTCATTGTCACTGACCACGGGTCATCTAAACTGCAAGAAGCACAGAAATATTCATATAATAAACAGTAAGCAATTACATTTTCCAAACTGGTCACTGGTCATTGTTGCTAACCACTAGTCATACTACGTTTTAAGTAGCATATACACCCTATAACTCATCAATACAGAATGAGATTGTGAAAATATGAAATTGACATAAAACTGACCACTAGTCTTTCTTGCAGACCACTGGTCTTCTACATTAAAAAAGAAAGCATTAAACATATCAATATGGAGTGAACTCAGGAAAATATGAAATTTACATGAAACTGACCATTGGTCAATCTTGTTGACCACCAGACATCTATGTTGTAAACTGTACAGAAGCGTTTATAACACACCAATATGCAGTGCAATAGTGAAAACGTGAAATTTTCATGAAGCTGACCACTGGTTTTGGCACTGACCAGTAGTTAAGTTATCTAGGTTGTGAATATTATAAAATTACCATTAAAGCATACGCAGCCTAAGTAATGAACATTTGGATTTTACAATAAACTGAACTACTTCGTGGTCACCCCATTCAATAGGGAGAGTATTGGACAGGTAACGTTTATGGCCAATGTTTAATACCATGTCCATATAAACTTAACAAAATAACATAAGCAACATTTGTGTGTGTGTTTACCTACTTTCCAGCGTAAATTATATTCTTTGGATTCGATAACTAGTTGATTTAACTACTTGACACTTGCATGTTTGATTTTTGCTGATTGATTATGCTCTCTGAAGACTTCTCAACGTGACTATTCAATAGAAAAACAATAAACTCCTGTCTCATTCCATCACGTTTTATTAGATTTTATTATCATTTGGCTCTTACTTTGATGTTAACGAAAGACAAGAAACTAAAAACGAAATTGAAAATAAATAAATAAATAAAAGTATGGGGCACTTCCCACACTGACTTTTTCTAACAATGGGAGAAGGTGTGAAAGGGGGAGGACCACACTTTCTCTCAATCCCACACTTTCTTCTTAAGTGAGAGAAAGTCAGCCCCCACACTTTCTTCTTCAGTGAGAGAAAGTCAGCCCCCACACTTTCTTCTGAAGTGAGAGAAAGTCAGCCCCCACACTTTCTTCTGAAGTGAGAGAAAGTCAGCCCCCACACTTTCTTCTTCAGTGAGAGAAAGTCAGCCCCCACACTTTCTTCTTCAGTGAGAGAAAGTCAGCCCCCACACTTTCTTCTGAAGTGAGAGAAAGTCAGCCCCCACACTTTCTTCTGAAGTGAGAGAAAGTCAGCCCCCACACTTTCTTCTTCAGTGAGAGAAAGTCAGCCCCCACACTTTCTTCTTCAGTGAGAGAAAGTCAGCCCCCACACTTTCTTCTGAAGTGAGAGAAAGTCAGCCCCCACACTTTCTTCTTCAGTGAGAGAAAGTCAGCCCCCACACTTTCTTCTTCAGTGAGAGAAAGTCAACCCCCACACTTTCTTCTTCAGTGAGAGAAAGTCAGCCCCCACACTTTCTTCTGAAGTGAGAGAAAGTCAGCCCCCACACTTTCTTCTTAAGTGAGAGAAAGTCAGCCCCCACACTTTCTTCTTCAGTGAGAGAAAGTCAGCCCCCACACTTTCTCCTGAAGTGAGAGAAAGTCAGCCCCCACACTTTCTTCTTAAGTGAGAGAAAGTCAGCCCCCACACTTTCTTCTGAAGTGAGAGAAAGTCAGCCCCCACACTTTCTTCTTAAGTGAGAGAAAGTCAGCCCCCACACTTTCTCCTGAAGTGAGAAAGTGTGGGAATGAGAGAAACTGTGGCCCATTATCAACTTACTGAGAGCAAGGTAAGTTGGCGACAAATTGGTCAAGGGGCGGCAGATTGGACAGTGAAGTGCGACCCAATCTGTCGCCCTCAAAAACTTAGAATGGGCGACAGATTGGTCCTGGTGTTGAGGACCAATCTGTCGCCTGGGCGACAAATTGGTCCTGGTGTTGAGGCCCAGTCTGTCGCCGGGCGACAAATTCGGCAGGGGCGACAGATTGGTCGTTAACAATGGTCCTTTGAAAGGGTGATGCTGAAAGCAACTTGACAAGGATTGGCAACGCATTCAGCCTTCAGCCCCGCCATCGTTTTCTTATCCTGTATTATCCTGCAGTCGCCTCACTTTGCAACTATATTATCATTTTTTTCATCTCTCTGTATGTCTGCCTGTTCACCTATTCCTCTGTGTGTGTGTGTGTGTGTGTGTGTGTGTGTGTGTGTGTGTGTGTGTGTGTGTGTGTGTGTGTCCCCAACATCTCTTTCACTCTTTCTCACTATCTGTATCTCTTTTGTTTATCTTGCTCTCTCTCTCTGTTTTCTGTCGACCTCTGCCTATCGCTTTCCCCCTTTCAATGCCTATCGCTTTCCCCCTTTCAATGCCTATCATTTTCCCCCTTTCAATGCCTATCGCTTTCCCCCTTTCAATGCCTATCACTTTCCCCCTTTCAATGCCTATCGCTTTCCCCCTTTCAATGCCTATCGCTTTCCCCCTTTCAATGCCTATCGCTTTCCCCCTTTCAATGCCTATCGCTTTCCCCCTTTCAATGCCTATCACTTTCCCCCTTTCAATGCCTATCGCTTTCCCCCCTTTCAATGTCTATCGCTTTCCCCCTTTCAATGCCTATCGCTTTCCCCCTTTCAATGCCTATCGCTTTCCCCCTTTCAATGCCTATCGCTTTCCCCCTTTCAAACCCTCCATCTGTATGAAATGTCTGTCTGTCTGTCTCTCTTTCTGGCTCCCCCTGCCTCTGCCTTTTTCTATATCTGTATCAGACAATTTTATTCTGTCTCTCTGTCTCTGTCTCTGTCTCCGTCTGTCTGGCTGTCCGTCTGTCTGTTTGTCTGTCTGTCTGTCTCTGTCTCTGTCTGTCTGTCTGTCTGTCTGTCTGTCTCTCTCCTCTCTCTCTCTCTCTCTCTCTCTCTCTCTCTCTCTCTCTCTCTCTCTCTCTCCTGTCATTTTGTCTTACGACATCTCTCCCATCACTTCTCTCTCTCTCTCTCTCTCTCTCTCTCTCTCTCTCTCTCTCTCTCTCTCTGTCTCTCTCTCTCTCTCTCACTCGCTCTCTCCCTCTCTCTCTCTTCTCTTCCCTCTCCCTATCTGTCCGTCTGTCTGCCTGCTTCTCTGTTCATCTGTCTGTCTGTCTGTTTCTCTGTTCATCTGTCTGTCTGTCTGTCTGTTTCTCTCTGAAGTGCTTGTGACAAGTGGTTAAAACCTGGTTTTAAGGACTGCACGAACTGTACGAGCAATCCAAGTGAAAAGTATTCTGGTCTTTTAGAGCCTTGACAAGGTAGCAATGCATTAACGAGAAAGTGAAAGTGAGGGTGCCAGTATTAGGAAGCAAAGGCCAGTGCGCTATCTTTAGTTCGAAAACTTCCTCGCTCTCTTGGTTCCGATTGAAGCGTGTTCTCACTGTTAAGTGGTGTGTTGACATTTTTTTGCGTTGTTCTCAGTGTGTGTCTTCTCGGAAATTCGCTGAGAATCATCGCTACCTCAGTTGTGAGCGATGACACCTTACCACCACTGGGCCTTTCGGCTGGTCACATCCCAGGCGCGACAACATCGAGTGCAAACACAGTGTGTTATGACAGCGCGTGTGTAGTACACGTGTTGCCCGTACACAGCCAGGCCCTCGTCACACTGTGCTTAATTTATGCCTCGTGGTCGGTGCGACGCCTTCTCCTGTCTCATGACGTGGAGACGAACCCCGGACCTTTGCAGAGGGATGGCAGTGTCACAGAGGATGATGTTCAGCAAACACCTGCTGCACACGTGGAATCAGCGACACAGCACATCACCCCTGACTTCGCACAGCAAATTCTTCAGGCCATCGACAGACAGAGTAAACAAAGCAGCGAAGAAAATAACTTGATTCGAAGTGATCTGTCTGTCATCAAGTCTGAACTGAAACGTGTCAGTGAAAAGTGTGATGAAATTAATGAACGCTGCAATAGACTTGAACAGGAAAACACCCGTCTGTCAGAGGCCGTGTCGGAAATCACCGATGACATCACAGCCCTCAGCACAGAATCAACGGAGCAGAAAGAGGTCACACACAAACTCGCCCAGTATGTGGACAGACTACGCAACGAACATGAGAAAATGAACTCTGAAATTGACCGTTTAGAGGAGTTTTCCCGTAGGGATAATCTACGCTTTTACAGTATCCCTATGTGCTCTAACAGAGAAAACTACGACCAGTGTGCGTCAGCTGTGGTGTCAGCACTGAACAGTGTAGAGGGCCCAAAGCAGTGGAGTGAAGACGACATCATCAGAGCACATAGAATCGGACAGGGTGACCCAAAACCCATGATCGTCAAAGTGCGTAGTTGGAGGACAAGTTGGAGATCCTGAAGAACAAAGAATTCCGGAGTCAGCTTGAAGGGCGAGGTGTACGGGTGGCCAACGACTTGACCAGACGGCAAGCTGCAATGGTGGCACAGGCCAAACGTGACGGGATGTCAGCTTACTTTGACAGAGGCGTGATGAAGATCGGACCGAGACGAGCACCGAGGTCGTACGCCGCAGCAGTGAGGGCCGATCACGATGTGGACACTTCGTCACCTCCATCATCAGGCGGAACAGCAGACAGCACGGTTCCGATGGCGGAGAGCAGCAGCAACACAACAGCTGATCGGCAGTCAGGTCAAGGTTACCGGGTCAACACACCAGTGGATCACCGCAGGGAATCCCCGAGACACGCCCCTCTCAAGCCAACCAGTTCAAAGCAGAGCAGTGACGTTCGTGGGGGAAAGGGTGGTAGAGGTGGGGTAAAAACACCTTCGCAGGGGGAGAGAGGGACTGTGCAAGGGAAGGGAGAGGGTCAGAGTGGGCGGCCTGCAACACGTGAAACTGGTGGCAGTGCGGGTAGAGGGACACAGCAAAGTGGGTTGTCGAGTTTCTTGTCAGTGAGTGGCAACACACGGCGCGCGACCAGTGACAGTGACAGTGACAGGCGTTCTTTGCGTTCTGGGTCAACCTCCAATAAATAGGACAGGCTTGATCAGCCGACGCAGTTATCGTTCCTGAATTATAATGTTGAAAACCTGTGTAGTAAATTAAATGATGCATCTTTTGTAAATTATGTGTGTTCATTTGATTTCGTGTGTCTAACTGAAACCTTTGCTAATCAGGCTTTTGACTTCAGTTACATTTTTCATGACTATGTAAAATTTAGCTCTCCAGCAAAAAAGCTGTCATTATTTGGTAGAAACTCAGGTGGAGTTCTATTACTTGTTAAAAACTATTATTCTCACTTGGTCAAACGAATTGAACTTACATGTGACAACTTGGTTGTTTTGAAAATTGAGAAAAGTATATTTGATATGGATAAAGATGTATTATTGATTGCAAGTTATATTCCCCCTGAAGGTAGTCCTTTTTATAACTACACTGATGTGAAAAATGGTATTCTTATTTTAGAAGAAAAATTGCAGCATCTAGTCCAGAATGGAAATGTTAACATAATCTTATGTGGTGATTTGAACGCCAGAACAGGATGTGAGCAGCCCACCATTGAAAACCTGACAAGTCATTTAAATCCACTGGATGACAGAGAAAATGAAGAGATGTATATAAGACATTCAAAAGATGGAAATGTGAATGATTTTGGTCAAACGCTTTTAGATTTCTGTTTCATGTTTGATTTAGTCATATTGAATGGATTTTGTGAGGGTGATCCACGCGGCGATTTTACATATGTATCACCACACGGTAGTAGTGTAATTGATTATTTCATTGTGTCTGAAGAATTGCAGTTTGATTTTGATTTGTGTGTTAGTGATAATCTACACTCTTGGCACCTACCGGTTGAATTGAGATGGAAGAAAGGAATGACGGGAGAGAAAGACAGGAAAATGAATGAGGGTGGAGAAGAGGATTGTATGGAATGAGGAGAATGCTCAGACTTACAGGGATGAATTGGAATCTGACATGTTTAAGGAATGCATGAAGCAAGCGAACGATGGATTGGATGGTGATGTTGATGAATGTCTAGATATGTTTGCCGGTGCGATGTATGGTGCTGCTGCATGTATGGTGCGTACAGTGGGGAAGAAGAAAAAACAAAAAGATGACTGGTTTGATAGGGAATGTGAAGTGATGAAAAGACGAGTTAAGGGCCTTCTGAGAAATTATCAGCGTTCTAAGACTGACGTTAATTATCGAAGGCAAATTTATGTAAACGCACGGAAAGAATATAGCAAGCTAAAGAGAGAGAAAAGGGAATATTTTGATCGTTCCAGACTAGAAAAATTAAAAGATTCAGTTGGAGACCCGAAAACGTTTTGGTCAACTCTTAGAACGATTAACAGAAAGTCACTAGTATATAATGAAATTTCAATAAAACAGTGGCATGATCATTTTTACGGTGTTTTTAATTCTCATGATAATATTTACGAGGAGGATAGTCATACTGACCCGAATAATGAAAATATGCAAGAACCCCTGTTTAATGACCCAATCACAAAAAGCGAAATAGAAGAAAGCATTAAAAGATTAAAATGCGGTAAAAGTGCTGGCCCAGACAGAATTGTAAATGAAATGCTGAAAAACGCAAATAATTTGGTTATTGAGTTTCTGGTGCGTCTTTTTAACAAACTTTTCGAGTCTGGGACATTTCCAACTCAGTGGTCGAAGTCCATCATAATACCATTGCATAAAAAAAGGTGACATCAATAACCCAGATAATTATCGAGGCGTAAGTCTGTCCAGTGTATTAGGCAAGATCTATACCAGTATTTTGAATTCAAGACTTACTAAATGGGCGGAAAGAGTAGAACAAATTATTGAAGAGCAGGCGGGTTTTAGAAGTGGATATAGCACCATTGACCATATTTTCACCTTGTATTGTTTAGTTCAAAAATATCTCTCCAGAAATTCGAAATTATACGTGGCTTTTGTTGACTTCCGGAAGGCCTTTGACTCGGTTAACAGAAACCTATTATGGGAGTGCCTGAGGAAATCTGGTGTGGATGGAAAATTGTATAATGCGCTGAGAGGAATCTATAATACCGTTCAAGCCTGTGTACGTGATAAATGCCTATTATCACAATATTTCAATTGTCCAAGAGGTGTCAAGCAAGGTTGTGTGCTAAGCCCCCTACTATTTTCATTTTTCATCAATGAACTTGCAGTGGAGTTATCAAAACGTGGAAGACATGGCATTCAACTAATCTCTGGAGGAATTGAAATGTTTCTGATGTTATTTGCCGATGATGTGATATTGCTGTCAGACACTGTTATAGGGTTGCAAAATCAAATCAGTGTACTTAAATCTGAAGCTGATAGAATGCAATTGGTTGTAAATCTAGACAAAACTAATATTATAGTTTTCCGTAAGGGAGGGTATCTCTCTGCAAATGAAATATGGTGGTATGGAAATGAGGAGATAAAGGTAACAAATAAATATAAATATTTAGGCATTGTTTTTACAACCAAATTAAGCTTGATGTCTGGCTGGACAGAAGTCGCTAGAAGGGGTAGAAAAGGGGTTATTGAAATTCTTCGCACCATGAGAAGATTGAATTCGATTGATTCTAATTTATTCTGGAAAATGTTTGATTCACAAATAGAACCCATGTTATTATACGGTGCTGAAGTTTGGGGACTTAATGAAAATAAACAAATGGAGAATATTCACACATTTGCATTAAAAAGATTTCTAAACATACCTTTACACTCATCAAATAAAATGTGTTACGGAGAGTCAGGCCGATATCCTTTATTCATTAGAAATTATATTAAATGTGTGAGATACTGGCTAAAACAAACTCGACTTCCACTAAATCGTATATGCAGACAGGCATATGAAATGCTTTTCAGACAAATGGAAATAGGAGTGTACAACTGGGTGTCGGATGTTAAAAAGGTTTTAACAGAAAATGGATTTGGCATCGTTTGGATTGCACAAGGGGTAGGTAGTGAGAAAATGTTTTTGTTTGAATTTAAGCAGCGACTGATTGATTGTTTTAAGCAAAATTGGCACTCCAATGTGGTTGGAAATGATAAATACAGCTGGTACTATTCCTTCAAAGATTCATTATATCCTGAAAAATATCTCGGTGTAATAACTAATAAATGGCATAGGGACTCACTTGTCAGATTTAGAACAAGAACCTTAGGTTTATATTCATGCAAAGGTGGTTTACTTCAGAGTCGATCATGAGTTCGGTATGCCGTTATGTTCGAATGGTTTTGAAGATGAAATGCATTTCTTATTCGATTGTTGTGAATATAATGAATTACGAAACACAAGTAGTCTGTTTACTAAATACAACGCGCAAAGATATAACATAAGAAAAATACTGACATCAGAAAATGAAGACATTATTAGATCACTTGCTGCGTTCATTGCGAAAGCAAATAATATTAGGAAGAAAAAATTAGATTGTTAGTTATCAGATTATTTATCATGGAAATGTAATTCTGCAAGGTATCTATTATGTGTTATTGTTGTGCTGAAAGGAAAAGATAATAACTGTCACTAATTGTTGACTCATAGGTCGGTTGGTCGAAGATTATGACCCAGTACTAATGGATGTTTTTACAAAGCTGTTTGATTTTGCATTTATCTTCGGTTATCGCCAGAAGTAATTTTGCATTTTGATTTATGATTGCGCTTCCTTGGCATTAGAGCCGAAAGAGCTATTGCCAATAAATTCTTTGTCATTGTCATTGTCATTGTCTCTCTCTCCCTCTCTCTCTCTCTCTCTCTCTCTCTCTCTCTCTCTCTCTCTCTCTCTCTCTCTCTCTCTCTCTGTGCCACACTGTCTCTATTATTCATTCTGTCTGTCTGTCTGTCTGTCTGTCTGTCTGTCTGTCTGTCTGTCTGTCTGTCTCTCTCTCTCTCTCTCTCTCTCTCTCTCTCTCTGAACGAGGTGCAATTTATATGGGGGTGGGGACAGAAACCTCACTAAGCACAGTCACTCGCATTCACCAGTATACAAATTCTTATCAGCGTTGCATTTTACCAATGAACAATAATTTACACAATAAACAATATTTACACTTCATTGCTGTTATCTACACAAACGTGCTGTTTGTCTCTCATGATTTATGCCTAGCTCTCACCTGCATCAAGAGACAGAACGACGACGCTCTGAACAATGATGTGACGTCTGTCACTCCTTTCCTTTCAGCTCAGAAGTCAGTCTGCAGATCGGTAAGAGAACTGGAGGTGAAGCTGGTGCATGCACTTTGGCAAACTGTTTAAATGCTATAGAAGAACGATTCCAGTGCAGTTACATAATGAGGGCATGACGTCTTGACTTTGCCTGATAATGCATACTGGCTACTGACTGGTCCACCTTAAGTCATGTTGAGCTGTGGCAAGTCCAGACAGAGTGATTCACTTTTGATGCACCTGCTATACTAACAAGTTTTGTTATCAAATTTCAAGATCAGATGAAAATTGTGGATGTGTGTGCCCACTTTACCCTGTCCCCTTCTCTCCTTCTTCTCCCCTCTGCACCCTCTGTGTCACTTCTGTCCCCTTCTCCCCTTCCTACTCCCCTCTGCACCCTCTGTGTCACTTCTGTCCCCTTCTCCCCTTCCTACTCCCCTCTGCACCCTCTGTGTCACTTCTGTCCCCTTCTCCCCTTCCTACTCCCCTCTGCACCCTCTGTGTCACTTCTGTCCCCTTCTCCCCTTCCTACTCCCCTCTGCACCCTCTGTGTCACTTCTGTCCCCTTCTCTCCTTCTACTCCCCTCTGCACCCTCTGTGTCACTTCTGTCCCCTTCTCCCCTTCCTACTCCCCTCTGCACCCTCTGTGTCACTTCTGTCCCCTTCTCCCCTTCCTACTCCCCTCTGCACCCTCTGTGTCACTTCTGTCCCCTTCTCCCTTCCTACTCCCCTCTGCACCCTCTGTGTCACTTCTGTCCCCTTCTCCCCTTCCTACTCCCCTCTGCACCCTCTGTGTCACTTCTGTCCCCTTCTTTACACCCCCATCCGCTTTTCATTTTCCCCTGTCTTCTCCCTTCCCCTGGGTCCCCTTTCCTTATTTTCCACTCCTCCCTCCCTCCTCTCCCACTGCCTTCTCCTTTTATCCTCCCTCCTCCCCTTCCCCAACTCCCTCTCCCACCTCATTATGTGTCCTCCCTCCTCACCTTCATCAACTCCCTCTCCCACCTCATTACGTGTCCTCCCTCCTCACCTTCATCAACTCCCTCTCCCACCTCATTATGTGTCCTCCCTCCTCACCTTCATCAACTCCCTCTCCCACCTCATTACGTGTCCTCCCTCCTCACCTTCATCAACTCCCTCTCCCACCTCATTACGTGTCCTCCCTCCTCACCTTCATCAACTCCCTCTCCCACCTCATTACGTGTCCTCCCTCCTCACCTTCATCAACTCCCTCTCCCACCTCATTACGTGTCCTCCCTCCTCACCTTCATCAACTCCCTCTCCCACCTCATTATGTGTCCTCCCTCCTCACCTTCATCAACTCCCTCTCCCACCTCATTACGTGTCCTCCCTCCTCACCTTCATCAACTCCCTCTCCCACATCATTACGTATCCTCCCTTCTCGTTGTTTTCTGGTTTCTTCTCCCTGTTCTCCCTCTATTACCGTTCCTTTTCCTCCTTTTTCCTCATATCCCCCCCACACACACACACACACACTCACACACACACACACACACACACACACACACACACACACACACTCACACACACACACACACACACACTCAAAATCCGATTCCCACCTCCAAAAGATTGTGGCAGAAGAGACCTCACTAGCACAGAATATCAGGATGGTGGGGGCTATTTGTACAAGAAGAGCCCCCAACATCGTCACAGACTGATTTGTTTCCTTCTCAAAAAGATTTTTTCTTTTTCAGAACAGAAATGAAGTGTGCCTTAGTTATGATGGTTTTCATATTTATAGAATAAAATCAAACACTTTGTCTTCTCAGGTTTTTTTTTTTTAATCCATGATGTTCAGTTTGTCACGTTTGTTTTTAGTACAGTTTTAAACTGCAAATACACGTAGTGCAATAATTTTGCATGGGCACACTGGGTGTCTATAGTATCGCTAAAAATGCAAATACACACAGTCATCTGTATGACTGTAAACAAAAATACACATTATACACATGTGTATGTGCACGACTGTGATGTGTTGAATTAACATTTCAAGGTACCATGATATCGGTTTAATGTTTGGACTCTTGAGAAGTTGCTTATGAACAGTCTGTTTTTGTCTTATTGTTCTAAACTGATAACAAAAACAGAACTCAAAAGTTATTCGATGCTAATCCTCAAAACAGTCAACTAACAAGTGTGTGTGTGTGTGTGTGCGTGTGTGTGTGTGTGTTGTGTGTGTGTGTGTGTGTGTGTGTGTGTGTGTGTGTGTGTGTGAGTGTGTGTGTGTGTGTGTGTGTGTGTGTGTGTGTGTGTGTGTGTGTGTGTGTGTGCTTGCGTGCGTGCGTGCTTCGTGCGATGGTGTGTGCGTGCGTGCGTGTGTGTGTGCGTGTGTGTGTGTGTGTGTGTGTGTGTGTGTGTGTGTGTGTGTGTGTGTGTGAAAACATAGATATGCCAAAATATTGGGTTTGTAATTACTGAAGTACAAGCATGATTTTTCTCCTGTGCATTGTAAATGTAAGAATATGATAAAATGATCGAGGGCATATATCTTCTTGTAAGAAAATTTCTTTTTGAATGTTACTTCAGTTCTATCAACAATTTGAAAGTTAAATGTAAGTCTCTCTCTCTCTCTCTCTCTCCTCTCTCTCTCTCTCTCTCTCTCTCTCTCTCTCTCTCTCCTCTCTCTGTACTGCATGCGTGCGCGCGCGCGCCTGTGTGTGTGTATATGTGTGTGTGTGTGTGTGTGTGTGTGTGTGTGTGTGTGTGTGTGTGTGTGTGTGTGTGTGTGTTTATGAATGTCCATGCAAAAGCAGAGTTTGGATATAAATAAACGGTGCAATGCATTGACCGTACAACTGGTTCATTCAGATGATTCTTCTCTTCATAGTGTGTTCAATTACATTCACCGTTTTTAAACTTCAACGGTAATCTATAAATCGTTAGTGTAATAGCACCATTTCTGTGAGGCATTAACTAATGTCGCCTGTGTAGATTTTCGCTTTCGCAGTGCAATCAAGTGAGCTCTTAAATCATCATTGATCTCATGAGTTTCACATTGATCTCATGAGGTTCTCGTTGATCTCATGAGTTGCTCGTTGATTGCTGACTAGTTTTGTTCTTCAAATTCGATTTCAGGACAATGGAGGACTCCAGTCCGGCAGTTCTGACCTCACTGCTCTCTGACAGCTGGAATGAATCCACCACAGCAGACATGTCCACAGACACTGATGAAGACTACCAGTTAAAACGTCTATTATCTTACATTCGTATTTACGTGAGTAAGATCTGCCCCGTTTTCATTGTTCTTTTTGGAACCTATGGAAACCTTATGATCCTCATCATTATACGACGAATGAAATCAGATGAGTCTTCCTTCAACATCTACTTCATAAGTATTGCTGTTCTGGATCTAGTGATCCTCTATACAAGTGTGATCGTTGTATGGTTGAGCTATTTCGATATTTGGATACAGGAATACAATGAAGTCATATGCAAGATTCTCAGCTGGCTGTCTGCAGGAGGTCCAACTATCAGCTGTTGGTATCTGGTCAGTATGTCAGTACACAGAGCAATGTCTGTAGTGTGGCCACATCGTGTCAACATACTGTGCACTCGTCGAGTGGTTCTTCTGGCCATTACTGGAATCTCTGTCTTCTTTGCTGCCCTTTACTCACACTCTTTCATTGTGATTGAATTGAAGTATTTCCCTTCACATGATATATGGCTTTGTGTACTGTCACAAGACGATAATCATGTTTCTGTTACCAACATATTCGTATACATAGAACTCTCAGTGTACAGTTCTCTACCGTTCGCTGCCATTGCAGTGTCAAACAGTGTTCTGGTGTGGAAACTTGCTGTGTCAGTCACGGCAGCCGGCAGACACTTATCTCACGGGGATGCGGAACACGTTCGGGCCCGTGAAAAAGCAGCATACTCTGTAACCTTGACTGTTATTGTTGTGTCCACCACTTTCCTCGTTCTGACTTTGCCAGTATCTATCAGTTTCATTTTGTATTATTTTTCATTTGCATACACAAGTGATAGAGATTCTGAACATGCTAAACAATATCTGATCTACACGATCTGCGAACAACTGACGTCTGTTAATAGTGCGGTGAATTTCTACCTGTATTGTTTGACTGGAAGGCGGTTCAGAGAAGAGTTCATCAAGGTCATGTGTTGTGGAAGAAACACAAGACCACAGTCTGCCTCAAAGTGATGGGAGAAATGTGAGAGCTACAATCAGTCCACAAGTCAAACGCAGTCATCTACTTTTATCTCTGGCACCACAACTGACAGCATCAAGGACGGAAAAGAAGATGCTGACATCTTAAGTATACAGTATAGATTGTTATTTTTGTATCCTCCACTTTCCACACTGTGACTTTGCCGGTATCTTTCAATCAAA
Source organism: Conus canariensis (assembly GCA_033310375.1). Classification (NCBI taxonomy): domain Eukaryota; kingdom Metazoa; phylum Mollusca; class Gastropoda; order Neogastropoda; family Conidae; genus Conus; species Conus canariensis. The sequence continues at coordinate 50,869,100 of CM065744.1, forward strand.
GTTTGCATTATTTTTAGCTGCATACCGTGTGAATACAGAAATATAAATGAAAGAAAATCTGCAGCCTGGTTACTACTACTACTCTCTCTCTCTCTCTCTCTCCTCTCTCTCTCTCTCTCTCTCTCTCTCTCTCTCTCTCTCTCTCACACACACACACACACACACACACACACAGACACACACACACACGCACGCACGCACGCACACACACACACACACACCACACGACACACACACACACACACACACACACACACACACACACACACACACATGTGTATATATATACGCATGCAAGCACACATACACGCACGCACGCGCGCAAACAGACAGACAGACAGACAAACAGACACACGCGCACGCACGTTCGCACGCACGCACGCACGCACGCACGCAACGAACTCACGCACACACGCACGCACACACACACACACACAACGCACGCACGCACACTCACAAAGAGTTACTTACATCAAACCCTAACCAATGTGACGGACAAAATCCACATTGGAAGCACGGTAAGTCAAGGTACTCCCTATGACGTGCATCAAGTGGTAAAATGACATTGACCCAACTGATTAAAATCTACATCATTGTCTTTCTTTTGCTTCTCTTGGTGAAAATCTACATCTACATCATTGTCTTTCTTTTGCTTCTGTTGGTGAAAATCTACATCTACATCATTGTCTTTCTTTTGCTTCTATTGGTGAAAATCTACATCTACATCAATGACTTTATTTTGCTTCTGTTGGTGAAAAACTACATCTACATCAGTGACTTTATTTTGCTCCTATCTGTAATTTAAACAGACTTATACATGGCCTCGTGGACACTTATCGCGCTAACAAGCTGAACAGGACTCATTTCTACACATATTGTGTTAAACTGTGATGCACAGCTGAAGAGACTGCACAACAACCGACAGATAGTCATGACCATTTACCACGTAGACAGTGTTTCTTCCTGGAAGTCTGTTACCCCCTGCGTGAGGGGAGTGTTGGTTTTCTGAGGGAAATGACTTTTTTCCTTCCCCCCCTTTCATCCTCCACCCTGCCCCGTGTCCCCCCTCCCCATTCCCCACCCTGCTCTTTCTGGATGGGTGGACGTTTCAATGTGTTTCCTTGTGAGAGAGATTTTTCATTAATATGGATAAAGCTAGTTTTCTTACCCATGTCATTATGGGTTACACGTTCTAATTTGTAAAAAAAAAAAAAGAATAAGCCTTATGAAGTCTACGGTTTAGCCTCCGGACCAGATCCCGTTGGAACACTTCTCAGCTGGATCTGTAATGGCCGTTAGGGTTCTGGAACACTTCTCAGCTGGATCTGTAATGGCCGTTAGGGTTCTGGAACACTTCTCAGCTGAGTCTGTAATGGCCGTTAGGGTTCTGGTCCTCTTCTGCACGTGCTTTATCACGTGATGATAGGACGAGGAGCCCGCAGCCGATCTTGCTCCAACCTCTGTTGGGAATCAGACTGTAATGACTGCAGACGGAGGTCGAAGCATAACATCGAAATTGAAACTGAACCGTAAGTGATGAATAATATAATAAAGAGGTGCCACATCAGACGAGAGAGTCAGACTGTGGCAGTCATAAAGGGCAAGGAGCACAGTGTATGTAGGGTTACTGATTATAGGTGCACTGTCTGGGGTCACCGACCAATGAATGTCAAGCAATACGTGGGGTGATTGAGTTGACTGGTTGCAGGACCGTTTTTCATTATCTCCTTTTCGGACAGTAATAAAAGCTACGTCCAGAAAATGAATTAGTCCAGTCCAATTCAAAATGAACTAGTCGAGTTCAATTCAAAATGAATTAGTCCAGTTCAATTCAAAAGGGGGCCCATGGTCAAATGACTAGATTTTTTGTTTTGTTTTTTTTCTGCAGTGCTCATAGTCGCAAGTTTGAACCTTTCGTGGGATTTTTTTTTCTTTTTAAGCCTGAAACTCCTCTCTATTCACCAAATAATCAATAAATACCTGACCCAGTGTAGGAAGTCTTACTGTGCCTGTTACAGTTGCTGTGGAAGTGCATGTTCTACAGTATGACTTTCACAAGAGTTGGTTGCGTGTAACGTGTTTCCCACACACACCCACACCACACAAACATAGACAGCCAGGCAACACACAAGTTAAGATTCTTTTTTATGCAGCCTGAACAATCAAAACACTCCAAGCACCTATTACCATAATATACATAAACAGGCACAAGATATGTGAATGCACACCGCCAGGAGCTTTAATCGCCGCTCTCTAAATTGACATTCTTATATATATATATGTTACAGGCCGTATGGTTAATGTCCGGCCGTATGGAAAATTTTACCATAAATATACCATACGGTCTAAAAGACATTTAGTCAGTATGGTTTTAATGTGTTATATCATAATCATTTTGGTAAATAAAAGAAAAAGGTTCAGAGCTCTGTATGTGTGTGTGTGTGTGTGTGTGTGTGTGTGTGTGTGTGTGTGTGTGCGCGCGCGCGTGTGCGTGTGTGTGTGTTCTTGCTCTGCATGCATGCGAGCATGTGTGTGCGTGAGTGATGTGTGTGCGTGTGTACGTGAGTGTATGTATGTGTGTGTGTGTGTGCGCACGTGTGTACGTGAGTGTATGTATGTATGTGTATGTATGCGTGTGTATGTGTGTGCGTGTGTGAATATGTGTGTGTGTGTTTGTGTGTCCATGTGCGCGTTAATAAGGGTACACATAAGGCACACATACAAATCCACTCGTGTGCGTGTGCACACACACACACGCACACCACACACACACACACACACACACAACACACACACACACAACCCCACACACACACACACATTGATGAGAGAGAGAGAGAGAGAGAGAGAGAGAGAGAGAGAGATGAGAGAGAGAGGAGAGAGAGAGATGAGATGAGAGAGAGAGAGAGAGAGAGAGAGAGAGAGAGAGAGAGAGAGAAGATATCCATGACCAGCATCACACACTTAAGAGGGTGAGACTTTTTTTTCCTCCTTTATTTGCTTACAACAACAAGAACAACAGCAACAAAAACAAAAAACCCACAATAGAGGTACGTAACATCAAGTGAGTTATCTTGGTTGTGAGAATTCCGTCCTTTCTCAACACGAAGAAAACATTCATAACAAAGAAGAGAGGCGGGTGGGTCTGGCAAGTATTCACCACCGCTGAAAACATCGACAATAGGGATCGGAAGAGATTTAGAAAAAGGTACAATATATCTCGAGAAATCACTCCTCCTTTTCCAACACGAAAACATTCATGGGGTGTATTTTTTTAAAGATGTCACGGACGAAGAAGAAGAAGAGTCTCGGGTGTGGAATGTTTTTCCTGTCAAGTATTCATCACTGAAAACGTTTGTGATATGGACGATAGGGATCGAAGTTTTGAGAGATAAAGAGAGAGAAAAAAAGGGTTAAAACGTGAGAAACGGTGGCAAGGGGGGTGTTGACAGATCCCTATTAAAACCATTTATATCATAGTACATGGCTGCTGAGACAACATGGATGATGATGACATATCGAAGATGAGAAAAAGAAAAGGGTTGAAAGGGAGGGGTTTGACAGATGTTTCTGTACTATACACTCATTTTGGTATATTACGCAGAGTAGAGACAATACCTATGACACGCTGGTAGTGGTTGGTTTTTTTTTTTGTTTGTTTGTTTGTTTGTTTTCGTTTCAAAACAAGAAGTAGCAGTTGCAGTAGTAGTAGTCGGCGGCGGCGGAAAAGACAGGGATATGCCCAACTGCTCCTTTTTGTTATCCTCTACGAAGAGGCAGCGTGGTGGTAGACAGACGACAGCTGATACTTCGTGAACAGAGCGGCCCCCAATCTTCTTACGCACTCTGTGTTGGGGAACAAGGCGTTTTGATACATGTGGCTTTTCAGTTTTCTAGACGACCTTTTTCGAGTGACGTGTCGGAGGTTAATGAATCGTACTGCGGCCTTAGCCTGGCGAGCTTCTCGGACAGCCTTTCTCAAATTGTCGTTGGACTCAACGATACGATACTTCAAGTTTCCTCCATACAGAGGGAAGATCACAGAACCCATTAGGATTCTGGCTTCAGGGAAAGCCTCGTTCAGCATCTGGATAATGCTTTTCCATTCGTATTCGGAAATGGTCCCGCGCACACAGACGTTAGCAGTAAAACAAACCACGACCAGTTTCACGTTACAGTCCTTTTTTCCCGGGTCCAGGAAAACCCTCAAGGCGCTTGTGGAGGCTTGCTGGATAGAGTACATCTTCAGATTGGAGTTCCGCGCGTAACTGCACCAAATGGTCGCTTTTCCTTCCTCGCCCACTATCTCCCCATCTCCAATAACTACGGCAATGGCCGAAGTAGTGGAAGTACCACCATCATCACACGCCGCGGTTGTAATAGTAGTAGTAGTAGTAGTAGCGGCGGCGGTGGTATTGGTGGATGCTGCAGCGGCTGAAGCCGAGGTTTGTGCAGCAGCAGAAGAAAGAGGCGGCTGCTGCTGTTGACAATTTTCATGATCTGACTGACAAGAATCATCAGTGGCCTCTGACTGCTGCTGCGGTTTACCAAAGTCGTCACCATCGTCGGCGGTGGTGGTGGTGGTGGTGGTACCGGCCTCCTCTACCAGATGCTGCTGCTGCTGCTGCTGAGTGGAGAGTGGCATGGGGGGAGGAGGAGGAGGAGGAAGAGAAGGAAGAGGAGGAGGAAAAACGAGAAAGAGAGACCCCTTGTGGGTGATGTTAGAAGTAGCAGCGGGGGGGACTGCAGTTGACATGTCGGGGTTGTTGGTTGAGTAGGCTAGCCTTAATCTTTCGGGGCAAGGAGTAGATCTTGCCAGGGTGAGTGCCAGCGGGAGAATGAAACGAAACGACTGGCGAGGGGTCTCTTTATAGCGACCGACCCCGCCTCCTCATTATCATATTCGTCAATACAGACTCTCAAAACAGTTGAGCACCGTAGAGTTCTCTGGCATGGTTCATATCCCGCGGTTTCGGGTCACCCACCTTTTGCAGACCCTCGATGAAGTTCACCATAGGACGGCCGAGTTTGTTGAGCAGGTAAGGACACGACCGTCGGTCTTCGCACGTTCTCCACAGATGCTCTAGATCGGGATCGTCATCATCTCGCCACTTTCTCAGGCCGATCCAGCACTGGTAGCACGTTACCACATCCTGGCTGGGATTCGTTTCGGGCCTCAAAGACGCCAAGCGAAACCCGCTTTGAGCCATACTCAGGGCGGACTGATTATGGCGTCATGCCCATTCCTTGCCAAAAGACCGAACGCGACATTCTAGGTCCTCCCAGTGGAATCTCCTCCAGTTTGGCGGTTCACCACGCACCCACCGCCGCTCCTCTTCATCATCACGGTCATCGTCATCATCGTCCCGCGCTGACTCGTCGTCGATGAGGCTAGGCCCAAGGCTTTATCCAACTCCAGCACGTAGACGTAGCACATTATCTCACAATTTAAATGGTTGGAAATGAGACCCTGTCTTTGCCTGGCCAAAAGCCAGTCGGCGATCAAACCACCCAAGCGTCTGCGACTACCGGCTGCATTGCCCGAGAAAAAGCCGTCTTCTTCTTCTTCCTCCTCCGAAACAGCCCCTCCTAGATCTTGACGCATTTTGCGCACTAACTGGCGCAGTTTCGCCCGGTCGCAGGTATCGCGAATGGCCCGTGCAACGTTCGGGCTCAGGTTCAACAGAGGCATTTTGGCCGTCTTCGTAATACCCCGCTCAAAATCGGCGAGAGCGTTGGAGTCCTGCCCTAGCGTATCGCAATGAGCGTTATAGTCTTTGGATCATTGTTTTTTCAAAATCCACCTGGACAGACCGCGTTCTAGCGTCGCGTCATCTCGCAAGTACTTCTTCACCACCATCATCTCGTGAATCTATCATCATCATTGTCATCTTCATCATCTTCCAAGTCCTCGTCATCGTCATCGTCGTCGTCATCGTACTCATCATCATAGTATGGTCCCACATCCAAAGCTTTCAGCAGCTTCTCCTGATCCGCCACATTTCTGTTTCGCACCAATTGGATCATAAACCTGGGCACCGGAGGCAGGTACTTGTTGCGGCATATATCCACCACTTTGTTTTTCAACCGACTCGACATCGCCCCGCTCTGGATCAGTTTCGTCAGGAACCGGTCGTAACAGTCAGCCTCTTCCACCCGGTCCATGATACTTTTTGCGATCAGTAACTCCGGCCTAGGTTCTTCTATCAGCGACAGCAAGGCGTCGGCTCGAACGAGGGGCCCAGAAAACGTTTTGTTCCAGCGAGAGTACCCCTCCAGTCCCCGCAAGACCTTCCTCAGTACGCGTTTGATATCGGACGCCAGGACGCTAGCCAACACGTATTTTGTTTCTGTTGAAGATAGTGCCGGTGGTGACCAAACTTCGCGGCCGCGGCTGCGGGAGGGGAGGTTTCCATGATTTTTGATGATGATTGCCGCTTGACTACTACTGCGGCGGAGTCGGTAGTCAGATCATCCATAGCGGCCAGATCTTCTCCGCCGTCTTCTTTCACCACTTCCATGTCGGTGTCCTCTTCCTCCTGGGCAGAGAATGTTGTAGTAGCAGCACCAGGGTAGTGCATCATCATTGTCTTGCTGCGCCACGCCGTGGTGGTGGTAGGTCTTGATGCTGCTGCTGCTGCTGTTGCGGCGGTGGCAGTGACTCTAACAAACCCCCAGGGTGTCAGTGGCATTATATATATATATAGCTCCTCCTCCTCCTCCTCCCGCGCGCGGCCTCTCAAGTTACAGCGGTGGTATCTTTTTCTTTCTATCTTTCGGGCGAAGATGTCTCTAACCTTCAACAATAGGAACCGAATAGATCGCGTTTACGATCCAAGTTTTTGTCTTTTTCTCTCTCAACTACAACTCCTCAAAAGGGCGGTAGTAGTTAAATTCCATACGCTTTATTTCATCATCATTTTTTGTTCTTCTTCTTTTCCACGACTTTGCTGCGTGTGTGTGTGTATGTGTGTGAAGAAATCTCAAAAGGAACCCGAATATTATTAGAAGAAGGAAACGATCATTACCTTTACGTTCACAATCTCAAAGGGGGTTGAGAGAAAAAAAACAACAACCAACAACCATTCGGGGGCTTTTACGGAAACAACAACTTTTTGTGCCCCCAAAGGGTAGTACTTATTTCTTGGGCAATCTTTTCTTTTTTTTCTTTTTTTTCCCGAACCACCACCGCTTGCGACTAAGAAGATGAAAGTCTTTCGACGCGACGAAGAAGTCACGCAACAGCTTTTTCTTTCTTTTTTTTTGACCTTACTACGAGTCCCAAAAGGGTGGTAGTAGTAAACTTATTTCTTCGAGCATCCTGTTTTTGTTCCTCCCCACCACCACCACTCGCGCTCTAAGCAGAAGAAGAAGAAGAAGAAGTCTTTCGACTATGACGCGAAGAAGTCTCCTCCACCACCAAACCCACAACAACAACGATAAAAGGAACCGAAGAATATACTACTAGAAAGAAGTAGATTTTCATCCAAGTTTTTTTTTTTTCTCCCCACACAAAAAAAAGTCGAAAGGGGTTAAAAAAAAAACCAAAAAAACACCGGCTTTACGGAAACAACACCACCACGAACAACAACTTCTTTTTATATAACCTTCTCAAGAAGTCCAAAAGGGTTTTTTCTTCGTTTTAGATTTCTTCAAGTCGCTTTCCATGTGAAGAAGTCTCTCTAAAAAAAAAAACACACACACACACACCAACAATAGGAACCGACTATAAACTAAAGTAGATTACTACTACTACTACCTGCTTACTACGTTCACACAATCCCAGTTTTATTTTTCCTTCCAAGTCCAAAGGGGTGGTGGCGGTGGTAAACTTATTTCTTCCAGCATCTTCATTTTTTTCCCCCGCGCGTGTGAAGAGGAAGAAGACTTTCGAATATGACGATGCGAAGTCACAACACCTCACGTTCACAATCCCCGAGTTCGTTTTAAAGTTCAAAAAGGGTAACAACCATTATTTCAAAGTCGCAGCAGCATCTTGTCGTTTCGTTTTCATGAAGTCTTTCGAATATGATGATGCCAAGTCACAACTGTTTTTACTTTACGTTCACAATCCAACGTCGTTGTTGTTTGTTTTCCTTTAAAAAAAAAACACAAAAAAACAAAAACATTCGCTTTATTATTTCAAGTTTTGTAGCATCTTTTTTTTTTTTCAGATCCTTCCCAAGGGTAAAAATTTTTTTTTTTTAAAAACCATTCGCTTAAGTTGCAACACCAACCGTTCACAAAATCCAAAGTGTTATTCGCTCGCAGCAAGTTGGAGCATCCGTTTTCTTTTGCTTTTCCTTTTCGTGCGAAGAAGTCTTTCTTCGACGAAGTCTCTAACCAACACCAACGACAATAGGAACCGAATATGAAAAGTAGATTACTAATACTTCACAATCCTTTTTTTTTTTTTTTTTTTTTTAAGTCCAAAGGGTGGTAAACTAATTATTTCTTCTTCAAGCATCTTTTTTCTTTCTGTGTGTGAAGAAGAAGTCTTTCGAATATGATGATGCGAAGAACAAACACCACCAACAACAATAGGAACCGAATATAAACCTCACAAACGGTTTTTTTTTTTTTTTCTACTTCTACGACAAAGTCAAAAGGATAAAACCATTCGCTTTAAACAACACCACCACCACCAACAACAATAGGAAGCGAATATCAAAAAGTAGACAAACCAAAGTTGCGGTTTTTTTTTTTTTTGTTTCTACCCACACACAAAGTCAAAAGGGTTTAAACACCACCCACAACAAATAGGAACCGAATATAAAAAAAATAGTAGATACTACTACTATCTTACACGGGTCACACAATCCAAAAGTTGTTGTTTTTCCACCCACAAGTCAAAAAGAGTAAAAAAAAAAAACCATTCGCTTTATACAATCCAAAAAGTTGCGCGGTCGTTTTATTCTTCTTCCCAAGTCAAAAAGGAAAAAAAACCATTCGCTTTTATACAATCCAAAAAGATGTTTATTCTTCTTCCCAAGTCCAAAAAGTAAAAACCATTCGCTTTATTTTTTTTTTCTACAAAGTCAAAAGGGTAAATCAACAACAAATAGGAACCGAATATACAAAAAAAGTAGATTACTATTACTCTCTTACACGGGTCACACAATCCAAAAAGTTGTTGTTGTTGTTCCAGCACCACAAGTCAAAAAAGGTAAAACCAATCGCTTCATACAATCCAAAAAGATGCGTGGTCGTTTTATTCTTCTTCCCAAGTCCAAAAAGTAAAAACCATATTGTTGTTTTATTCTTCTTCCCAAGTCCAAAAGGTAAAACCATTCGCTTTTATACAATCCAAAAAGTTGTGGTCGTTTTATTCTTCTTCCCAAGTAAAAAAGGTAAAACCATTCGCTTTCATACAATCCAAAAAGATGCGTGGTCGTTTTATCCTTCTTCCCAAGTCAAAAAGTAAAAACCATTCGCTTTATATCTTCTTCCCAAGTCAAAAAGGTAAAAAAAAAAAACCATTCGCTTTCATACAATCCAAAAAGATGCGTGGTCGTTTTATCCTTCTTCCCAAGTCAGAAAGTAAAACCATTCGCTTTATAAAGTTGTGGTCGTTTTATTCTTCTTCCCAAGTAAAAAAGGTAAAACCATTCGCTTTCATATAATCCAAAAAGATGCGTGGTCGTTTTATCCTTCTTCCCAAGTCAAAAAGTAAAAACCATTCGCTTTATATCTTCTTCCCAAGTCAAAAAGGTAAAAAAAAAAAAACCATTCGCTTTTATACAATCCAAAAAGATGCGTGGTCGTTTTATCCTTCTTCCCAAGTCAGAAAGTAAAACCATTCGCTTTATAATCCTTCTTCCCAAGTCAAAAAGTAAAAACCATTCGCTTTATATCTTCTTCCCAAGTCAAAAAGGTAAAAAAAAACATTCGCTTTTATACAATCCAAAAAGATGCGTGGTCGTTTTATCCTTCTTCCCAAGTCAGAAAGTAAAACCATTCGCTTTATAAAGTTCATCCTCTTTAGTTCCGGGTCCATGATGATATTATTATTATTACCGTTCTCTTATCATCGAGGACCCTTTTTTTTTTTCATGCCGAACTTTTTTTAGCTGCTCGGTTTTTTTTTTTAAAAGGAGGAGGAGGTAACGATCCGACCACGACCAACCGAGTCTACGCCACCCGCTCCCGAGGGTACCGGCAATATATACTTACTAAGCCGCCGCCGCCGCTAATAAGTCCAGGAATTACAAAGTAAAAAAAAAAACCCGTATCATGAGAAAGCTACCAATCATCACCATGGGGACCAAAAAAAAAAAAAAAAAAAATTGATAAGTAGTACTAGTAAAACGAAGGAGACCACTACTTACTCATACTCATCATCATCATCATCATCATCATCATTCGAGTTAAGAGGAGGACGTCATCATGATAGAGAGGAGACTCATAGCAGACCAGCCCACCGCTAGTAAGTCCAGGAATTACCTCTTAAATCCCCCAGGAAAAGTAAAAAGCCCGTATCATGAGAAAGCTACCGATCATCACCATCCTTGGGACAAAAACAATTTGATAAGTACTAGTAGTAGTAGTAGTAGTAGTAGTAAAAAGAAGGAAGCCCACTACTTACTCATGCTCATCATCATCATCATTCGAGTTATTATCAAGAAGAGGAGGTCGTCATTATAGAGGAGACGCCTAATAATAATAATTCCCTGAAACGAAAATATCTTCTAACAGCACACACACACAAGGTGTCTGTCGGGATTTTTTTTTTTTTTTTCAAAAAACAGTTGAACACGCTCAAAACAGATAGAAACTTTTTTTTTAAGTCGAACTAACATATTTTACAGTCATCATCGTTCGTTTTGTTTGGTTTGGTTTCCTTGTCCTATAACAACTTCAGTTTACCGCAGCAGCCAATTCCTTACAGAAGAAGAGATAACTATGGCTATTATCGCAACAAGATCGAACTCGGAAGAAGACGACGGAGAGGAGGAGAGTGTGCTACGTTTCTCCTTCTCCTATCACATCATAACATATCGGTGGCGTATTATTAGGCATTTTCAGCCTTCTCGATGTTAGATGATTTACGGGTTTTAGCGCGAGAAATAGTTTTTGTGGTCTTGTTCTCGCATAAATAGCACACACGCGCGAGAGTCCATATGTGTTTGAAACATCCGGCCCGTTTATCAAGACTAAGTTCTGAACAGTTTGTGTTCATTGACTGGCAAGTTATTATTCCAAATATTAACAATTCTGTGAGTGGGGAGAAAAGAAAAGTTTGCTGACGTTTTAGTAAATTTTTGTTAGTTTGAACAGGCGCCCTCTTCTTCTAGTTGTGGATCGACCTGAGTAGAAGAAGACGGGGGGAGGAGTGTGCTACGTTTCTCCTTCTCTTATCACATCATAACATATCGGCGGCACGTTAGGCATTTTCAGCCCGCTCAGTGTTGGATGGTTTGGTTTCCTTGTCCTAGAACAAGTTCAGTTTACCGCAGCAGCCAATTCCTTACAGAAGAAGAGAGAACTATGGCTATTATCGCAACAAGATCGAAACTCGGAAGAAGAAGACGGGAGAGAGTGTGCTACATTTTTCTTCCTCATATCACATCATAACATATCGGTGGCCTATTATTAGGCATTTTCAGCCTTCTCAATGTTAGATAATTTACGGGTTTTAGCGCGAGAAATAGTTTTTGTGGTCTTGTTCTCGCATAAATAGCACACACGCGCGAGAGTCCATATGTGTTTGAAACATCCGGCCCATTTATCGAGACTAAGTTCTGAACAGTTTGTGCTCATTGACTGGCAAGTTATTATTATTCCGAGTATTAACGATTCTGTAAGTGGGGAGAAAAGAAAAAGTGTGTTGACGTTTTAGTAAATTTTTGTTAGTTTGAACAGGCGCCCTCTAGTTGAAGATCGACCTGAGTAGAAGAAGAAGAAGACGGGGGGAGGAGAGTGTGCTACATTTTTCTTCCTCATATCACATCATAACATATCGGCGGCGCGTTAGGCATTTTCAGCCTTAGACAAGTTCTGAACAGTTTGTGCTCATTGACTGGCAAGTTATTATTATTCTGAGTATTAACGATTCTGTAAGTGGGGAGAAAAGAAAAAGTGTGTTGACGTTTTAGTAAATTTTTGTTAGTTTGAACAGGCGCCCTCTAGTTGAAGATCGACCTGAGTAGAAGAAGAAGAAGACGGAGGGGAGGAGAGTGTGCTACATTTTTCTTTTCTCTTATCACATCATAACATATCGGCGGCGTGTTATTAGGCATTTTCAGCCTTCTCAATGTTACGGGTTTGAGCGCGAGAAATAGCTTTTGGGGTCTTATTCTCGCATAAAAAACGCATGCGTGGTTTAAAAAATGCAAGTCAATATTTCTTCGACACATATCTGGCCCGTTTATCAAGACAATTTTTGAAAGTGTTAACAGTTTCTGCTTCAACAACATTGACTGGCAAGTTATCATTCCGAGTATTAACGATTCTGTGAGTTGGGGAGAGAAAAACTTTTGCCGCTTTTGAAAAGTTTTAGTCATTTCTTTTTTGTTGTTGTTGTCGTTGTCAGATTAAACAGGTGCCCCCTCTTCTAGTTGTAGATTCCGTATCCAAATAGTGGTGGTTATAAAAATCCACGCGCGTAAGTTTCAATCACGTCGCCACGTCCCTATATTCCAAACTTGTTTGTATGTTTGTTTTTGAAAAACAAAAAAAAAACTGAAGCTCTTTTTTGTTTTTTTGTTCATACTGATCTTTTTTTTTTTTTGGTGTGTGCGTGTGTGTGTGTGTAAATCTTCTCTGATTCAGGGATCACTGTGGGTTTTTTTTTTTTTCTCCCCAGCCACAAATTCGTTGTCCGTGCCATATTCCGGTCTGACTCTCTTAAGCGTTTTCAATAATAAATGGAAGCATTACTTCTTCATATCATATGTGTTCGGTTTGTGCGGGTGGTCAAAAAAAAAAAGATGTCGTCATCATCATCATTGCCCGTCGTTAATCATCGCGGAGCTTTTATCGCGTTCGAAGGCTGTGATAAAAGTGGAAAGTCCACACAATGCGGTTTATTAGTCGATCGTCTAAACAAGAACGGCGTGCCAGCTCGGCTGATGAAATTTCCGGACCGGACGACGTCGATCGGAGAGACGATCGACAAGTACCTGCAACAGTCCTGTCAGGTGGAGGACCACGCCATTCATCTGCTCTTTACCGCCAACCGCTGGGAGGCCATGCCCGAGATGATGGAACTGCTGACTTCGGGAGTGCCTTGGTCGTTGATCGTTATTCATTCTCCGGGGTGGCTTTCTCCTCTGCCAAGCCCGACCTAAGTGCGGAGTGGTGCCGCCAGCCAGAGCGAGGGTTGCTGCGACCCGACCAGGTGCTCTATCTGAGCGTCAGCACCCGAGTGGCAGCAGAGCGGGGCGACTTTGGCGCGGAAAGATACGAGAAACGCGACTTTCAGGCCGTCGTAGCTGAGCGATTCCAGGAACTCAAGACGACTCGTGGACCGAGATCAATGCTGACAAAAAGTCGGTGGAGGCTCTGTCCAGTGAGATTTTCGGACACGCCATGAACCTCTCAACAGAGTGCGGCGACCTCCCCTCCTCTTCGGCGTCTCTGGGTTTAAGCTGTCCCCGAGACATTTTGTGTTTCTTTCACGGGCTTCTTCTCGCTCGTCCGGGTCGTTCGTTTGTTTTGTGTTTTTTTTTTGCTCTTTGGCTGAAAAACATCATAGGTGGCGGGGATCACGTTCGGTTCAGATTTAAAAAATTTTTTTAGCTGTGCAGTGCTGTCCATTTATTTTATTTCGTATACTTAAACCATTCTTCTTCAGTAGTGGTGTTTTTTTTTCCCCTCGATTCATGTAGTACTACAACGATCGCGGCGACCATTCGGACATTAGAGCAGACCCAGTGTTTGGTGAATTTCCTGTGGAAACGCACATTGTATGTTATATTATTAGTAATAAAAAAACGCGGATAAGAATGGAAATACACCAGGAGTTAAGTCGGGATGGAACTGGAAGAATAAAGACAGGTATGCTGCGCGGGACAGAAAGGTGGAGGATCTTAGAGCTTTTTGTCTTCTTCAGAAGTCCCGGAAATGGCAGAAACTGGATCGGGCATGTCTTCTTTCCGTTTCACTTTTTTTTTTTTTACAAACCTGGCAGCACAAGGTCCTTATCCATCGAAGTCGATCGGAATAATGTAGTAAATGGTCACCACATCAGGTTTCATTTCGAAATGGGCAAAGCGCGTTTCCCGTAAAGCGCGGGAGAAGTTGGAAGAGGAGAAGAAGACGTTATCATCATCATCTGACCCATGACACAGACTGCTGGCGCTTGTGTGCCCCGCACCAGCTAGTGACAGTACCAAGTCAAATGACAAAATCAGGATTTGTTGTAAAGTTGACTCGATGAAAGAAGGGAGAAACGTTTCCTCGACCATCTTCTTCTTCTTCTGCGAACTAATCGCAATAATTGCAGAATTTTTCCACAGATAGAAGTAGAAGAAGAGTCTCAGCTATTACACCACTATTCGCAAGACACTACTTGCTTCTTCTTCTTCTTCGAGCGGGGACTCGGAATAATATAAGTTCAGGCCCCCCCTTCCTCCCGAAGTTTTCCCAAAGAGATGTAATGTCACACGGCGGGGATTCCTGGGGCAGCCGTGTGTGACATAGATGATGTTCTGTTTTTCCAGAGATAGCAGCAACTGGCAAAAACATCGGTGGTGAGAGAAGTTAGTAGTACCGTACCTCGGACTACTTGTAACTGGAATAAATAGAATATGTTCTCTCAGACTTTTAGATCAAGAAACATCGCCTTCAGTGAAAGGCGGGGGAGACGGTCATTGTCTTTCTCTCTTCTCTCTCTCTCTCTCTCTCTCTCTCTCGTCTCTCTCTGCTTTAGTCGGGGAAGAGGAACCTTTTTTTCTCCTCCTAGATAACAGTACTCTCCACATAGATTACTACTACACCATTCACAAACAGTCGTACGAAGGGCCACCACAACTGAAGGAATAAGGCGTTTTTTTTTTGTTTTTTTTTATCAGATCGCAGACCATTCGTGTGCGGCGGTGAGAAAAGTTCATAAAAAAAGCACTCTTCCTCGACTACTAGTGAATAATGTTGATATTACCAGGACATTTCATACTCTTTATGGAGAGAGAGAGAGAGAGTGGAGTTATGCATATGGGAATGCCAACATCTCAAGTTGGAGAGCTTGAAGAAATCCAGAGAACAGCCAAAGTTATTAAAAGAAAAATAATCGTCTTATGTGTATCTGCAATCGGAGACAACGCGGGGACACTATGACTTTTGCGAGATCGAAAGAGTGCCAGCACCGGCAGCCAAACGTATACTTTCTCCATCAGTTCAACGCAAAATTCCCGTTCTTCCCAGCACACCAAGAAAAAGATTTTTTTTTAAAGGGACAGCTCCGAAATCCTCGCCTCTACTACTCTTTATAAAAAGACACGGGAAGAAAAAGCAGTGGAAAACAGAAACAAAAATGGTTATGAGAAAGAACAACATGAAGAACAAAAGAAAGCTACCAAACCTGCCGCCTGTGCCACGCAAAGAAAACCAGCTGATGCAACATAATGACTGGTATTGCTTTATGTGTGCCCAACAACTAGTATTGCATAAAAGTAGCACCAGGAGTGGCGGTCAATGTTATACCATACCTGCATCAAATAGTGACAGCCACTTACATTCATTTTATCCTAGTTCTGTACGGTTATGGAACTCACTGCCAGGTGCCATCAAGATTGCCACAAATGCAGTCTCATTTAAAAAACAAATTGAACGACAGTTTTGAGATCTGCATATTGACGATTTTCTATTTTAACTTCCCCAGATATTTTACTGTTACCTGGGCCTGAATTTGGCCATTGCTTTTAACTTGTTGAATATCGAGTGCGACCCCTTGTTGCCAAATTTGCTCCAGGGGCCAACAGTCTGAGTCGCACTATTTTATGTTATTTTATTTTACTTTTTAACATGCGCGCTGGTGACCTACTCGTTTTTGAGTGAACCCAGTATTTTAGGAAGAAGAAGAAGAGAGCAGGATTGAAGATTAGAATTCAGTGCAGAGAATGTCACGCGTGGGCTCATGAAGACTGCGCAGGGGCGGGCAACTGATACAGATTTTGTCTTTTTTTTTTTTTTTTTGGACTGTAAGAGTTTATCGTAGGGTTACGGATCGCGCAACCCCACAATCCTGTTTAAACGCGGGAAACAAAATAGATGATTCTCTTGAGCCACGTGGGTACAGGCGCCTCTAATGTTCGGGCCGTTCAGCTCGCTACACTGCACCAACAATTAATGTCCCGT
Organism: Conus canariensis; assembly: GCA_033310375.1. Classification (NCBI taxonomy): domain Eukaryota; kingdom Metazoa; phylum Mollusca; class Gastropoda; order Neogastropoda; family Conidae; genus Conus; species Conus canariensis. Next base: position 50,885,396 of record CM065744.1, read on the forward strand.
TACACATCCGTTCTTAACAAGACCGTGGCTGTTTCTTAATGACGACACAACAACAACAACAACAAAAACAACAAAAGAATCGTTGAAGCAAAAGTCTGTCTCCGCCCCAGATTATAAACCATTACGTTCCTAGTGCACTCCTCCGCACTCGGTGGTTTTGACCCAAGAAGCCGGATGATGTACAAGATTTTATCATCAAGACTCTTGGGGGGGCGGGAGTCAAAATAAATCGCGACAAATGCGCATGTAATGCAAATAATGTACAAAATCAAACGTTTGAAATGTGTTAAAACAATAGGGGGAAGAAAAAAAAACCAACAAACAAAGAATAAAATTTTAAAAAAAAAACCCAGTCATACCCCGCCCCCATCTTATTGAAAGTAGTGGCGGCCATGAAGTAGTAGTATAGGAACGGATTTTTTTATGTGTGTGTGGAGGGTCAAACTTAGGTGGAATGACAATGTGGAAATAGCTAATAAAACTGTCTCCCTTCTTCTTCTTTCTCTTTCAGTAATGTTCAGATCCGTAGTAAAGAAACGTATACATCACACACAAAAAACATCCCCCCCCCCCCCTTTTAAAACACCCCCCCTTCATTTTAGATTAACAGGGTACATTAGTATTGATTGTTCGTGGCTCCTTGCCTTTCGCCGGGGTATCAGGCAGAAAAAGTGTTCTTTCTGTTCATTGTGGTGCCTCCAACACCTCTTTCACAGGTATAAAATCCGACTCTTATTGTTTTCAAATAAAACGAGGTCACTGTTTGTCTTGAGAAAGTACCATAGCTCAAATGGTCTAAACCAAGTTTAGGCTGTTTAGGAATGTAAAAAGATTAAGACCTCAATCATAGTTATGTTTTAAACCATACGGACTATAACATATATATATATATATATATATATATATATATATATATATATATACTAACCCTAACCCTAGATGGCGAGCAAACGAAACTAATAGAGAGAGAGAGAGAGAGAGAGAGAGAGAGAGAGAGAGAGAGAGAAAACTGACACCATCACATTTTTTTCTGACGTCAGCTATTTCCCACTCTCTTGCCAGTAGTGTATGGTGTGACTACAAACACTGATGAAAAAAAGAATTAATGATAGACTCTAGTCAAGAGCCTAGGTTCTGATACATTTAAGATGAACATAAACAAGTATAAAAAGTGGTAAAGTCGACAACTTCTTGATGCATAACTTTTTTTTTTCTCCAGCTTTTATTTGCTGTTTATTATATCAATCGTTAAAGAAAAAGCCAATTGTCCAGTTTCCTGTTCTCATATACAAAATGAAATATTTGTTTTGGAGAGATAGACAGATAGGTCAAACAGGCTGACAGTAGATAGATAGATAGACAGATAGATAGATAGATAGATAGATAGACATTCAGAGCAGGACATACCACTTTGCAACCACCAGCAGACATGTTGGCCTCACAATCAGGGTTTTTTTTTCTTTTTTTTTAATTTTTTTTTTTACATCTTTATTTTGTTGTTGTTGTTGCTGTTCAGACAAAAACATGCAGCAACATTAAGAAT
>CM065744.1:50891938-50898980 GCA_033310375.1 Conus canariensis
GTCTGCTTGCATATTTTTTTTTATTTGCTCGCGCGCGTGTGTGCGTGTATGTGCGTGAGAGCGTGCGTGCGAACGTGCGCGCACGCGAGCATGTGTGTGTGTGTGTGTGTGTGTGTGTGTGTGTGTGTGTGTGTGTGTGTGTGTGTGTGTGTGTGGCTCTGTCTGTATCTGTGTGTATGTGTACGTACGTGGGCAAGTGCGTCCGTTGTTTTGCTGCTCTGTTGGCAACAATAATAACCTTTAAACCCATGTGCTTTAGAAAGCAGAGAGAGAGAGAGAGAGAGAGAGAGAGAGAGAGACAGAGACAGAGTCAGAGACAGAGACAGAGTCAGAGACAGAGACATAGAGACAGAGAGAGCAGAGAGAGAGAGTCACTTTCCGATACACTATCTTGCATGCATAATGCAGTGCAAGGGCACATTACACATGACACAATACAAAGGCACATTACATGCATGACACAATACAAAGGCACATTACATGCATGACACAATACAAAGGCACATTACATGCATGACACAATACAAAGGTACATTGCATGTATGACACAATACAAAGGCACACTTCATGCATGACACAATACAAAGGCACACTACATGACAAAGATTGACAACAGACACATCGTAGGACAAAACATAGCATTGGACAAAAGACAGTGTAGGACAAAACATGGCATTGGGCAAAATACAAATCGTAGGACAAAACATAATCATTAGACAAAATACACATCATAGGACGAAGACACATGATACAGAACAGAGACACATAACATTACACAAAGACACATACCATGTGACACATACGACTTGTTAAAGAAACAGAATGCAAGGTAGACACGTAAAGACCATATCTCACCTTTTTAAAGACCTTATCTGACCTAGTTAAGACCTTATCTGACCTTTTAAACCTTATCGACCTTTAAAGACCTTATCTGACTTTTAAAGACCTTATCTGGCCTTTTTAAGACCTTATCTGACTTTTTAAAGACCGTATCCGGCATTTTTAAGACCTTATCTGACATTTGTAAGACCTTATCTGACTTTGTAAAGACCTTATCTGACATTTTTTAAGACCTTATCTGACATTTTTTAAAGACCTATTCAGACCCTTTTAGGACCTGATCTGACCTTTTTAAGACCTTATCTGACTTTTTAAAGACCTTATCTGGCCTTTTAAAGACTTGATCGGACCTTTTAAGACTTTATGTGGGACCTTTTTAAGACCTTATCGGACCTTTTTAGGACCTAATCTGACCCTTTAAAGACCTTATCTGACATTATAAAGACTTTATCTGACCTTACCCGACCTGAAGAAAACAAAATGTTCCGGCGACGTTTTCCACACAGCACGGTGGTGATTCCCCAGCTATTGACATCACAGTATTACGTCAAACAATTTCAGAGCACACTAATGCATGACATAAAGTCGACATCCACCAAAATGACGTAACACATCGGTCCTAAACATTCGAAACCAGTATCTAACCATCGCTCCCAATCTTAAGCAGTATTACGTTGCTCTCAAATACTAAAAGAATAGTTATTGTGTCGAATCAATCATCATTATTAGTGTTAATATCAGTACTGTTATCATTAGCATTACTGTTATTGATTTCTGTTATTGTTATTGATCTGCGCATGCGCACTGATGAGATCCTCACATGACCTCCTCAATGGGGCATGATTTGAACCTCCTATACTACTCACCACACATTGAACACCTAGTCCTCCCCTTCACGTCTATGTTGTCATAGTCATTGACTAGACGTATTTATTTGTTTTTCGTTGTATGTCATCAAGCCTGTGAGGTTTTTGTTCTGTTTCTTCCTTTCTTTTCTTTATTTTTCTCCCTGTCTGTCTGTCTGTCTGTCTGTCTTTCCTTCTCTCTTTCTTTCTTTACTTTTCTTTCTTTCTTTTCTTTCTATCTTTCTTTCTTTCCTTTTCTTGTCTGTTCTTCCTTTCTTTTATCGTCTTTTCTTCTTCCTTTTCTTTTCTTCTTTTCTTCTTCTTTGTTGTTGTTGTCTGTTTTTCTTCCTTTTCATTTTTGTCGTTTTTTCCATTTCTTTCTCTCTTTCTTTTCTTGCTTTCTTTCTATCTTAATGCCTGATACGACGGCACCTTTTATCTCTGCGCATGCGCACTGATGAGATCCTCACATGAGAACCTCAATGAGGGATGATTCATCCCTCATATACTACTACTCACCACCTTCCTTTCTTTTCTTTCTTTCTCCCTATCTGTTTCTCTCTCTATTTCTTTCTTTCTCTCTTTGTCTTTTCTTCCTTTGCTTTTTTGTCTTTTAATCTTCCTTTTCTTTTCTGCCTTTCGTTTTTGTCCTTTCTTCTTCCTTTTTTCATTTCCGTCCTTTCCTTTTTTTCTTTTTCTTTTCCGTCCTTTCTTTCTTTTCTTGTTTTCTTTCTATCTTAATCCCTGATATGACGTAGCTATACTACACACACACTCTCTCTCTCTCTCTCTCTCTCTCTCTCTCTGCCTCTCTCTGTCTCTCTCTGTCTGTCTGTCTGTCTGTCTCTCTCTCTCACACACACACACACACACACACACACACACACACGCGCGCGCGCGCGCGCGCGCACACACGCACACACACACACACACACACACACACACACACACACACACACACACACACACGCACAGAGATGATGATGATGATGATGATGATGATGATGATGATTTCCAGGGTAACAGATATGCAAACACATGCTTTTTTTCATCCGGCCCTTGCCCCGTTAAGGGACTAAGTATGGCTAGCGACTAAGACTTACAAAACTTTTAACAAACACACATATCTTCACAACATTAAAAAGTTAATCCATTAACATTTAAGGCGTAGATGACTTTAAAAGGAAAAAAGAAACGATTGAAACAACAAACAAGAATAAAGAAATTGATGACAAAGAAGAAAAGAATCAGCACACACAGATATGGAATAAGCGATCCTCCTATCGAAGGGAGGGAGAGAGAGAGAGAGAGAGAGAGAGAGAGAGAGAGAGAAGAGAGAGAGAGAGAGAGAGAGAGATGAAAAGAAAGAATAAATGACAAAAAAGAAAAGAAGAATAGACAAAGAAATCTGCTCTTGTGTGTGTGTGTGTGTGTGTGTGTGTGTGTGTGTGTGTGTGTGTGTGTGTGTGTGTGTGGGACTCTAAATCTGCTTGGTGTGTGTGTGTGTGTGTGTGTGTGTGTGTGTGTGTGTGTGTGTGTGTGTGTGTGTGTGTGTGTGAGGGTGAGTCCTTTCATAGTCACCTGAGGTTAAAACAGCAAAATAGCAACAAATTGAAGAAAAAAGGAGAAAGGTACTGGCAAGAATTTATATCCTCCTCCCTTTAATTCAGTTCACGGGTAGAAACACTACTTTTTACAGCAGGGGAAGGAGTTAGAAGTTCTGAATCGATAAAAATTACTTCCCCTGTCCGAAAATGTTCAACATTTTTTTTTTCAATAAAAGTTTTTCTTTTGTAATGAATTCGCTGAATGATCATGCATTCCCGTTAGATCAACTCCAAGCATTTGTGGCATTGTCGCTGGGCCACATATTTCACCCCTTTTACTACGTGTGGTTAAAATGAACTCTGCAGTATTTGTGCAATATTTGCTGACAGAGCGCGCGCAGAAAAAAAGAAAAAAAAATGGACAGTGAGGTGACTGCAGGCGGAAACTGACACAAACCTAACACAGAAATGACTGTTCCGTATGTTGGAAGAGAAGAAAAAAAGATAGGGGCAAACAAATGACAAAACAAAACACGACGCGTTTCGAGACCTCTTTGGCCTTCTTCTTCAGCCAAGATTAACCAACATTTGGGACAATTCGAAACAAAGAACGAGAAATCAGTCAATTCTCTTCTTGTAACTACTGGGCGCAAAATGAATCTATTTAATTAAGTCAGTTCACGCGTAGAAATATTAGTTTTGACTGCCAAGGGAAAGAATTAGAAGTTCTGATTCGAAATAATTACTTCCCTTGTCTGAAAATGATCAGCATTTGTTTGAATAGAAAAGTTTTCTTTTTGTCGTTTGTAATGAATTCGCTGATTTGGCGCAAAAGAAATCTATCAAAATATTAGTTTATACTGCCATGGGAATATATAAAAAGTTGTGAATCGATAGAGTTAAAATTTCATATTTGTTGAATTTTGGTCTGTCTGCGATTGATTTCTGAATTACACACACACACACACACACACACACACACACACACACACACACACACACACTGTTGCATGACAACCTTCCAACTCAATATGGACACGCTTAAACGTCGTCTGTTTCAATCCCCAGGGTACACCATTGCAGACAACGGAGTATGCTGGTGATTCAATGGAACTCCTGGGCCAAACAGAGACGTTAAAATGAGTTTCAGACATCCAGAGACCAAGAAACCAACCAGGTGTACCGTGCATAGACTGAGCTATGTACTGGTTCGGGGGCAGGGTGCATTCCCACCCCCAGATGTGGATGCTTCACGCCTCCGCCACAATGACACCTGCATACTGCCAGACCACATCAGTCTGGAGCCCAGTGCAATCAACTGTCAGAGAAAATCCTGTGTAGCAGAGGGTCATTGCTCAGGTCACGGCCTGTACCCCCAATGCCTTCTCCACCTCCAACTGTAAAGGGGATCAGGAGCCAGCACAGGCGTTGTGCTCACACTGGCGTTACTACTGTCATACCATCATGCAGGGGCGGGGCAGGGAGGGAAGAAGTTGGGGGAGGGATTGCAGGCGGAAATGGAAACCTAGTTCCAAGAGAAATGACTACGCCGCCGGACAAACCAATGACAAAACAAAAACACGACATCTTTCCAGACCTCTTGTGTCTTCTTCCGCAGGCAACACGAAACACCATTTTTGACCATTCAACACGAACAACGAGCAATCACTCACTTTTTTTTCTCTCATCATGATTGGGCGAGAGTTACTCTACTTCTTCGCACGCTTCGCGTTTTGTCATGTCATTTGTTTGTTTCATTCGTTGGGCAGCATAGTCCTTTTATTGTTTTGAATTGTTTTGAAAGAAAAGTCTTAAATAAATGTTAGCGAACCGCCCAGAGAACGTGGACAAACGAGTCACAAGACGAAACACAACTAGTTTCGACCTCTTAGGTCTTCATCAGGTGAGACATTGCAGTCCTTTTCGTGCACACAGAGTGAATCGGTGTTTTCTTGCAGGAATTACTGCCCTTTGCTTTTTTTCAAGGTTTCTTTAATTCGTTATTGTCTCACCTGATGAAGACCTAAGAGGTCGAAACTAGTTGTGTTTCGTCTTGTGACTCGTTTGTCCACGTTCTCTGGGCGGTTCGCTAACATTTATTTAAGATTTGTTTAGATTTCCGCCTGCAGTCCTCTCGCTTTGCAACTTGAAAGAAAAGGTTGATTCAATCCACAAAGAGCGATTCCAATCAAGATATTCCTGAACAACCCCAACCGAATTATTGCCCTTTGTTTTCTTGCAGGAATTACTGCCCTTTGCTTTTTTTCAAGGTTTCTTTAATTGTTTTTCTCAACACCGATTCACTCTGTGTGCACGAAAAGGACTGCAAATGGGGTGAACATAAATCCGATTGTATTGGTTTAGAGAGAATGAGTATGGACAATAAATATGAAGAGGGGAGCCGGGGAGATTTGTCAAAAAGAGGAACGATTTAGTTCCATTGAACCTATATTTTGTTGTGGTGGTGGCTGATGTTGTTACTGTTATCATTGTTCTGTGCATTCTTCGCCATGCTGCTCATTAATGACGCTCTCCCATACACAAAGACACTCTAGTTCATTCAGACACAGCCTTAGCCACAACAAATCTGCAGGGAGCAATGTTTCAGAGAGAGTAGAAAGAAACTCGTGGAGAGCGTGGCAGCAGAGAGTCCTCAGAAGAGAAGCCCCCTTCAAGCAAGTGTTTCGGCCCTTATCTCCTGACACTCTAGGGGGGTTGGGCCACACCCGGTTCATGACTCCGGATGTCCCTCTGCTGCCCCTTTTTTTTTTCCATCTTGGGACGAGCCATGGCTGGGATTCGAACCCATGACCCTCTGGACATGCTCATTTTCCACTTAATGACTCGCGCTTTAACCACTGAGCCACAGGGACACCTGATATTTGTAGGGAAATTAAGCCTTATGAAGTTCACTTTTGTTCCTCCTTGACCAGATCCAGCCTTGGCGTCTGGATTTCTTTGGAGGTGTTTTCTCTTTGGGTAGTTTTGCTCCATAGGCGTCTCTACATGTGGCATACACAATGTCCCCATATGTGGCTAGTTTGTGTTCCAGGGTGCTTTTCCCTATCAGTGCATCGAGTCTTTGGACGATTTTTGCATCCAGTTTCTCCCAATCTTCAGTTTCGTTTGCTCGTGGCAGGTTGAGTTTCAGGCGCCTGGCATCGAGGGCCTGTGCAAATTCCTCATCCGAACCAACAGCGTGGATGTCCTTGGCACTGTGGTTTAAATCCTGGCCTAATATCAACAGGAACAACTGACAAATACATCAGCAAGTGAAGGTCTATGTAGCCAGGTGCTCAAATGGGCACTTCTCTCGGGGTGACCTCAGCAGATGAAATGGTCTGTTCAGGAGTTACCTTTCCCCTTACCTCCCCTGATTGATCAATCTTGGATTAGTTCATGTCAACTCTTTCAAATGGGAATGCCTCAAAACCTATAACATTATTATGTCCATGTCGCTGAAGTCACACAAATGAACGTATTTTATTTCTCACAACTGTGTTGGACCGAAAAGCCCATAATTATTTTCTAAACTGAATTGGTATTTTGCACGATCGATTTTGGAGCCATTTTTTATCCTTCGCCTGCCAGTTGAAACGGTTTGTTAAGGAGTTACCTTCCCCCTTACCTCCCTTGATTGATGAATGGATTATTTTGTGTCAACTCTTTAACATGTAAGTGCCTCGGAACCTATACCATTATTACGTATACGTCACTAAAGTCACAACAATGAATATATTCTATGCCTTGGACCAAAAAGCCCTTATTTTCCCTGTACTGGTATCTCGCACCATCAATTTTGGCGCCATT
>CM065744.1:50899080-50909080 GCA_033310375.1 Conus canariensis
ATTATATTTTCTTCACTTGTCAAAGGATGCAAACTTTTCTCCCGGATTCATTCACATCAAATAATCTTTCAGAAGAAAACTTAGAAGAACTTCTGTATACTTTCAGTGGACAATGCTGAAGCTTTGACACATAGTATCAGCTGAGCATTCCTTTAACACAGATGTACTACTTCTTCAATGTTGTACTTATAAACATGTCTAAGTGGTACTTAAAAGTTACTTTGTTATACGCAAGCGTTACGTTATTTACAATTCTTTCAGAAACATTCATAGATCTGTTCCCTGCTCCTCACATCCCATCCGAACCCCTCCCCCTACTTCCCATCCCACATCACCCCCGCCCCCATATCCCCCCCACCTGACCTCTCCTTTTTATATTATGAACGTATCCTTTCTGCACACTCCAAACAACAGCAAAATGCTTTTACACACACAAGCGTGCGCACGCACGCACTCTCTTTACTCTCTCTGTCAATCTGTACTCTCTGTCTCTCTCCCCGCCTCTGCTCACCCCTTCTCTCTCTCTCTCTCTCTCTCTCCTCTCTCTCTCTCTCTCTCTCTCTCACACACACACACACCACACACACACACACACACACACACACACTCTACTACTACTACTACTACCTCTCTTGCTCTCGCAGAGAGAGAGAGAGGGAGGGAGGGAGGAGAGAGAGAGAGAGAGAGAGAGAGAGAGAGAGAGAGAGAGAGAGAGAGAGACTGGTAGACAGACAAACAGACAAGCAGACAAAGTGTGAAATTCGAAGAGAGATTTTAAAAAATTCCTGCCTTACGAAGCTTTGCTGCCTTTCCCTCCCGCCTTCAACATCGATGTTTGAAAAAAAAAAATCAAATTACGTCACGTGTCGGTGCAGTGTCAATAGTTCTATCAACCGTCTGTTGTCTTAGGGAGGGAATCAGAAAGTTGGGTGACACGTAGGATTTCTCAAAAACGTGTTTCCAAGACAACCAAAATTCCCCTGAAATTTCTGGCCCCAGACATGTTGGTTTCGGTCAGTGAACAACCAAAATTCCCTGGAATTTCTCGCCCTGGTCGTGTTGGTGTCGGTCAGTGGTGCCCGTTCTGACCCAGCACATACAGGGCACTAGTTACTAAGCCCCAGCTGATGGCCATGACAATTGTGGCTTGGTCGCCAAGCCAACGTAAATGAACATCTACCTCCAGAGGGCGCCATCATATCCATCCACTGACAGACCTCCAGAACTGAACACGTTGACAGGGTTTTCGTTTCCCCCACAGGGAATGCAAAGTGAGGTCTCCAAATGAGAAGGACAAAAAGGAGCCAGGGAGCTGAGACTTTTTTTTTTGGAGGGGGGGGAGGGGGGGGGGATGGGGAAGGGATGAGGAGGAGGAGGGTCGAGATGGGAGGGAGGAGGGGGACTGATCAGGATGATGCTATTTGTTCCGTTTTGATCTGAGATCACATGACAGAGCTGTACACTATGTGAACCATCCCTCTCCAGCCGTTGACAAACACTGTCTCTGAACTATTGTCTGAAACTTTTTCTGAACCTGACAGCCCTGCTTACGACTGTGTTGTTGACCTGAAATACCGTAGGAACTTTGAAGACACCCCGAGTTCTATTCAGCCCTTTGTCTGTTGTTGACCTGAAATACCGTAGGAACTTTGAAGACACCCGAGTTCCATTCAGCCCTTTGTCTGTTGTTGACCTGAAATACCGTAGGAACTTTGAAGACACCCCGAGTTCCATTCAGCCCTTTGTCTGTTGTTGACCTGAAATACCATAAGAACTTTGAAGACACCCGAGTTCCATTCAGCCCTTTGTCTGTTGTTGACCTGAAATACCTAAGAACTTTGAAGACACCCGAGTTCCATTCAGCCCTTTGTCTGTTGTTGACCTGAAATACCGTAAGAACTTTGAAGACACCCCGAGTTCCATTCAGCCCTTTGTCTGTTGTTGACCTGAAATACCTAAGAACTTTGAAGACACCCGAGTTCCATTCAGCCCTTGGACTGGTGTGTTCCCCTGAAATACGTACAAACTTGATGGAATGGACGTCCATTCGCCCAGTTATCCGAAAGTCCATAAGCAACCTGGCAACATGTGTCGAACATGTTCCCTCCTCTGAACAAGTGCGCCAGACTTGATTGTGCACTTCGCTCAACAATTTCCTACACCAACCTATCCGTAACAATGTGTCCATACATGTCAACCTCACCTGCTAACAATGTGTCCACACATGTCAACCTCACCTGTAACAATGTGTCCATACATGTCAACCTCACCTGCTAACAATGTATCCAACATGTCAACCTCACGTGTAACAATGGGGTCCATACATGTCAACCTCACCTGGTAACAATGTGTCCATACATGTCAACCTCACCTGTACAATTGTCCATGCATAATCAATGTGTCCATAACAACTGTCTACTGTAATCTCACTGCTAACAATGTGTCCATACATGTCAACCTCACCGTGTAACAATGGTCCATACATGTCAACCTCACCTGTAACAATGTGTCCATACATGTCAACCTCACCTGTAACAATGTGTCCATACATGTCAACCTCACCGTGTAACAATGTGTCCATACATGTCAACCTCACCTGCTAACAATGTGTCCATACATGTCAACCTCACCTGTAACAATGTGTCCATACATGTCAACCTCACCTGCTAACAATGTGTCCATACATGTCAACCTCACCCTGTAACAATGTGTCCATACATGTCAACCTCACCTGTAACAATGTGTCCATACATGTCAACCTCACCTGTAACAATGTGTCCATACATGTCAACCTCACCTGGTAACAACGTGTCCATACATGTCAACCTCACCTTGTAACAATGTGTCCATACATGTCAACCTCACCTGTAGCAATGTGTCCATACATGTCAACCTCACCTGCTAACAATGTGTCCATACATGTCAACCTCACCTGTAACAATGTGTCCATACATGTCAACCTCACCTGTAACAATTGTCCATACATGTCAACCTCACCTGCAAACAATGTGTCCATACCTGTCAACCTCACCTGTAACAATGTGTCCATACCATGTCAACCTCACCGTGTAACAATGTGTCATACATGTCAACCTCACTGGTAACAATGTGTCCATACATGTCAACCTCACTTGGTAGCAATGATGTCCATACATGTCAACCTCACCTGTAACAGATGTACCATACATGTCAACCTCACTTGTAACAATGTGTCCATACATATGTCAACTTCACCTGTAACAATGTGTCCATACATGTCAACCTCACCTGTAGCAATATGTCCATACATGTCAACCTCACCTGCTAACAATGTGTACAACTGTCAACCCTCATCTAGCTAACAACGTGTCCATACATGTCAACCTCACCTGCTAACCATACGTGTCAACCATGTAAATATTCCATCTATGTAACAACGTGTGATCCCATACATGTCAACCCCACCTGTAACAATGTGTCAATACATGTAAACCTCACCTTGTAACGGTGTCCATACATGTAAACCTCATCTGTAAAACGTGTCCATACTATGTCAACCTCACCTTCGTAACAAGTGTCCATACATGTCAACCTCACCTGTAACAATGTGGCCTTCATGTCAACCTCACAGTCGTGTAACAATGTGTCCATACATATCAACCTCACCATGTAACAATGTGTCCATACATGTCAACCTACCTGCTAACAAGTGTCCATACATGTCAACCTCCCTGGTAACAATGTATCCATACATGTCAACCTCTCCTGGTGACAAGGTGTTCACACAAATCACAGAGATGTGCAGAATACACATACAGTTGTTGACTTACCTGGCCCCAGTCTTTCATAGCGGTATCGGACATGGAGGGGTCGGGTCCCCCTGTCCACAATGCGCTCCACCAGGTGCCTGGCTGTTGCAACTGGTCAGCACAGAGACACCGCCCGATAGCCTGTGCCGTGTCCTGACTGTGGTGCACCGAACCAAGTCCTGCAGGACACACAGAGGACCGACCCTTCACCAGGGGAGGTCATGTCAGGGGTTGTACTACTGGACAGACTATCAATTCAGGGTGTGTCTGGGGATTACTGCATGTACAGACCATTTAGGTTTTCAGCTGGGTGTTGTCATCGTGCATACGGCATGTAACATGCCCCATCATGTCTGGGTGTGTCACAGGATGTACAGACCATCATGTCAGAATGTGTCACTGTCACTGGTCATACGGCATGTACAGTCAATCCTGTCAGGGTGTGTCACTGTCGATGGGTTGTACGGCATGTAGAGACCATCATTCAGAGGTAGTCACTTCATGGTCGTATGGCATGTACAGACCATCATGTCAGAGTAAGTCACTGTCATGGGTCTAACGGCATGTACAGACCATCATTCAGGGGTGTGTCACTGTCATGGGTCGTACGGCATGTACAGACCATCATGTCAGGTAGTGTCACTGCCATGGGTCGTACGGCATGTAAGACCATCATTTCAGAGTGTGTTACTGTCATGGTCGTACGGCATGTACAGACCATCATGTCAGAGTAGTCAATCATGTGAGGGATTACAGACCATATGCCAATACAGTGTGTACTTACAGACCTATATCATGTCATGTGAGTACACCGTCATCTTGTACAGTACGCATGTAAACCATCCCGTACGGTTGTCACGCATGGTGTATGTTAGATCATGTCTGGGTGTGTCACTGTCATGGGTCGTACGGCATGTAGAGACCATCATGTCAGGGTGTTCACTGTGAGGGATACAGACCTATGTCATACAGTGTCTACAGACCTATGTCATGCAGTGAGTACATCCGCATCTTTTACAGTACATCTTAAACCTATCCCGTACAGTTTGTATAGACGTAGTTTTAGATATGAACTGCAACAATTATTGCAGATCCTCTGCTTTGAATCAACAATATGAAATCATGCGGTCCAGTTCGAAAAAAAAAGAAGAAAAAAGAAAGAAAGAAAAAAAACTCTTGATGCCAAGAACAGTCCCGCAAACCCGGGGATTGGGAGATCCTCCTCCTTTCGCTTGCCTTCATGTCTTCTTCGTGAAATACCAAAGTACATTCAACAGGAGGAAAAAACAACACACAACAACAACCACACAAAATGATACAACCTCTGTGTTTGACGGGAGAAATACATCTTTCAAAGGAAATTATTCCACGGAAATACGAGTAGGAAGACCTGAAACTTTATACTGCCCAGTTCCCTTTTTATTATCGTCATTTCTCCATGTTGAAATGCTGAGATAACGGTCAGGCCAATGACAACAACGCTGATTGTCAATGTGCATGAATGAAGACAGGTCAATGACAACAACGCTGACTGTCAATGTGCATGAGTGAAGACAGGCAATGACAACAACCTGACTTGTCAATGGCATGACGAAGACAGGTCAATGACAACAACGCTGATGTCAATGTGCATGAAGTGAAGACAGGCCAATGACAACAACACTGACTGTCAATGTGCATGATGAAGACAGGCCAATGACAACAACACTGACTGTCAATGTGCATGATGAAGACAGGTCAATGACAACAACGCTGACTTGTCAATGTGCATGATGAAGACAGGTCAATGACAACAACGCTGATGTCAATGTGCATGATGAAGACAGGTCAATGACAACAACGCTGATGTCAATGTGCATGATGAAGACAGGCCAATGACAACAACCTGATGTCAATGTGCATGATGAAGACAGGTCAATGACAACAACGCTGATTGTCAATGTGCATGATGAAGACAGGTCAATGACAACAACGCTGATGTCAATGTGCATGATGAAGACAGGCCAATGACAACAACGCTGATTGTCAATGTGCATGATGAAGACAGGTCAATGACAACAACGCTGACTGTCAATGTGCATGATGAAGACAGGTCAATGACAACAACGCTGATTGTCAATGTGCATGATGAAGACAGGTCAATGACAACAACGCTGATTGTCAATGTGCATGATGAAGACAGGTCAATGACAACAACGCTGACTGTCAATGTGCATGATGAAGACAGGTCAATGACAACAACGCTGATTGTCAATGTGCATGATGAAGACAGGCCAATGACAACAACGCTGATTGTCAATGTGCATGATGAAGACAGGTCAATGACAACAACGCTGATTGTCAATGTGCATGATGAAGACAGGTCAATGACAACAACACTGATTGTCAATATGCATGATGAAGACAGGTCAATGACAACAACACTGATTGTCAATGTGCATGATGAAGACAGGTCAATGACAACAACATGATTGTCAATGTGCATGATGAAGACAGGTCAATGACAACAACGCTGATTGTCAATGTGCATGATGAAGACAGGTCAATGACAACAACGCTGAATGTCAATGTGCATGATGAAGACAGGTCAATGACAACAACAACTGAATGTCAATGTGCATGATGAAGACAGGTCAATGACAACAACACTGATTGTCAATGTGCATGATGAAGACAGGTCAATGACATCAACGCTGACTGTCAATGTGCATGATGAAGACAGGTCAATGACAACAACACTGATTGTCAATATGCATGATGAAGACAGGTCAATGACAACAACACTGATTGTCAATGTGCATGATGAAGACAGGTCAATGACAACAACGCTGATTGTCAATGTGCATGATGAAGACAGGTCAATGACAACAACGCTGAATGTCAATGTGCATGATGAAGACAGGTCAATGACAACAACACTGAATGTCAATGTGCATGATGAAGACAGGTCAATGACAACAACACTGATTGTCAATGTGCATGATGAAGACAGGTCAATGACATCAACGCTGACTGTCAATGTGCATGATGAAGACAGGTCAATGACAACAACGCTGATTGTCAATGTGCATGATGAAGACAGGTCAATGACAACAACGCTGATTGTCAATGTGCATGAAGATGAAGACAGGTCAATGACAACAACACTGACTGTCAATGTCCATGAAGGTGAAGACAGGCCAATGACAACAACGCTGAATGTCAATGTCCATGACGGTGAAGACAAGTCAATGAACAACGCTGAATGTCAATGTCCATGAAGGTGAAGAGAGATCAAAGGGAGCAGCTGAAAGTGTCACTCTCCTTCTGTCCACTTCATGTCACATCCAAGAAGATCAAAGGGAAGTAAATCACCGGCAGTCTTAGGACCATTGCTGTTCCTGTGCCACGTAAACAACTTCCCTGCTACTGTGACGTCAAAGGTACGCCTGTTCGCAGATGACTACCTACTCTACCGAGAAATACGCTCCTTCCAAGACTCATCCTCCAAGCAGACCTCCACAGACTAGAAGTGTGGGCCAATGACTGGGGCATGAGGTTTAAAGCACAAAAATGCTACGTCCTCCCAATCAAGGCCACGTCTTCCTACTTCTGCACGATTTGTGGAGAGGTTCTGAAGCATGTAAACCACAGCCCATACCTTGGCGTCCTCATCTCCTCAGACCTGAAATGGTCAACCCGCATCAACAACATCTGTAAGAGAGCTGGGTCAGAGCTTGGATTCCTGAGATGTAACCAAAGGAACTGCCCCCAAGAGTGTCGCCGACTGGCCTGCATCGCTCTTGTCCGATCAACGCTGGAGTCCTTGGGATCCGTACCTAAAGATATTGATCGGCTGGAGCGAGTGCAACGGCAAGCAGCGCACTTCATCAAAAGAGACTACAGGTCTAAAGAAAAGGGCTGTGTCGACAAGATGCTCCATGAGCTGGGCCTTCCACCCCTACAAGAACGCAGGAAACAACAACGGCTCACCACTCTCTACAAAATCAGCCATGGGCTCATCAAGGCAATGCCACCAGAGAAATTCCTGACCCCTGCAAACAGAACCAGATGGAAATTCCGCCCCACAGCATTTAAGGACTGCGAGACCACAAACCTCGTTACTCGCCATGCTGTCAATAACACCAAGGGCTACAAGATTCCAGATGGCACTTCAGACCACAAACATCGTTACTCGCCATGCTGTCAATAACACCAAGGGCTACAAGATTCCAGATGGCACTTCAGACCACAAACATCGTTACTCGCCATGCTGTCAATAACACCAAGGGCTACAAGATTCCAGATGGCACTTCAGACCACAAACCTCGTTACTCGCCATGCTGTCAATAACACCAAGGGCTACAAGATTCCAGATGGCACTTCAGACCACAAACATCGTTACTCGCCATGCTGTCAATAACACCAAGGGCTACAAGATTCCAGACGGCACTTCACACCACAAACATCGTTACTCGCCATGCTGTCAATAACACCAAGGGCTACAAGATTCCAGATGGCACTTCACAGCAGTGCAGATGCTCCTTCTTTGTAAAGTCCATCGAGGACTGGAACGACCTGGAAGAAACAAGAGTCCAGGCCAGTACTGTCGCCGCATTCACAGCAGCGGTGGGCAGTTCTGCAGCCCTCCACTAAACCCATGCTGCACATTAGTTAATTAGGCTAGGTAGGTGAGGAAAGGGTGGGGTGGGGTCCTTTTTTGTGGGCTTGGCACTACCTTCTGTAGGGTCAGGGCCGGTAATGTACAGGCTTGCCTGTATGTGCAAAGCAAAAAGTAATAGAAATCCAGCAGCTCCACACCTAGTTAGTCCTTAAAAGAAAAATGCGCTCTCCCTGTTTTCCGTCGCAATAAAATCAAGTTGGTTCAGCGACGTATACAGCCAGATCTAGATCCAGATCCAGATGTCAGAAGCTGACGTCCAGTTGGAGACCAAAGAGACCACGGGTGACACAGGTCACTTGTTCATGTCGATCAGATATACGATGTCACTCTGTTTTAAAATCGCAATGTTATAAAAACATGTTGGGTAAAATATTCCAAAATATCAGTCCCATCACAGATAGTGTGACACTTTGAAAACACTGCATGACTGAGAAGTAAAAGAAACCGGTCCGACAGAATGACGCAATACTTCAGGAAAAGACGTCACGACAGATGGATGACGACAAAAATAAGTTGCAGGGTGTTTTCCGCAGTAGGCGTGAAGATCAGAGCTGTGACTGAAACACACAGCAAACAATATTCCCCTGATAGCAGTCAGAGTGAAGGTCAGAGTTGTATCAGACACACACCAAACAATACTCCTCTGATAGCAGTCAGCGTGAAGATCAGAGCTGTGTCAGACAGACACACATCAAACAATATTCCCCTGATAGCAGTCAGCGTGAAGGTCAGAGCTGTGACAGACACACATCAAACAATACTCCCCTGATAGCAGTCAGCGTGAAGGTCAGAGCTGTGACAGACACACATCAAACAATACTCCTCTGATAGCAGTCAGCGTGAAGGTCAGAGCTGTGTCAGACACACATCAAACAATACTCCCCTGATAGCAGTCAGCGTGAAGATCAGAGCTGTGTCAGACACACATCAAACAATACTCCCCTGATAGCAGTCAGCGTGAAGATCAGAGCTGTGTCAGACAGACACACATCAAACAATACTCCCCTGATAGCAGTCAGCGTGAAGATCAGAGCTGTGTCAGACACACACCAAACAATACTCCCCTGATAGCAGTCAGCGTGAAGGTCAGAGCTGTGTCAGACACACACCAAACAATACTCCCCTGATAGCAGTCAGCGTGAAGATCAGAGCTGTGTCAGACAGACACACACCAAACAATACTCCCCTGATAGCAGTCAGCGTGAAGATCAGAGCTGTGTCAGACAGACACACACCAAACAATACTCCCCTGATAGCAGTCAGCGTGAAGATCAGAGCTGTGTCAGACAATGGGCACAGACTTATCAGTGGCAGTGTGTAGGAGCAATAATACTGGTGTGTACTGGTCTATGTCAGTGTGCACAGACCTGTCTGTTACAGTGTGTGTAGTACAATGATGCTGGTGTGTACTAGTCTGTGTCAGTGTGCACAGAGCTGTCTGTTACAGTGTGTGTAGTACAATGATACTGGTGTGTACCTCAGTGTGCACAGACTTATCAGTTACAATGTGTATACTACAATGATGCCGGTGTGTACTGACATGTGTCTA
>CM065744.1:50914080-50939080 GCA_033310375.1 Conus canariensis
ACAGTGGAGATGTGTTCAACATGGGGCTGTCCGTTTTCCGCCGTGCAGAATGTCCTCTAGTTATCTGGGGGTCATGACATGTAGGGTTTTTAACAGGAAAAATGCTCTTTTTGACGATAGCTGGCGTATTCCTCCTTGCAAAGAGTGTAAATCGTGGTACAGCTTCAAAAGCTTGATTATTTCAAAACATTTTTTTACTATGAATTTGACAGGTTTCAATATGCAAATTAGACCGTGACGTTTCTTGTAAAAAAAAGCTGTTCTTCTGCTGATCAGTTGAGAGGAGGCGGCTCATTAGGTGCTGTTGTAACACATTATCAGGCATGGTTTGAATGGCTGCTGGTAGAAGTTCCACACGCTGTTTTACAGACAGCAACTGAGCACTGTTGCCCGTTCACAACTACTGAGTGGACTGTACAAAAGACCATCCTTGAGTGAGAGTAGAAAGATTGGTTGACTGTTCAAACTATATGAAATAAAAGTATGCAAATTTGTACTTGGTGCAGTCGGGTGAAAATTGATTGACGTGAGGCTGATCAACCATTGTTTGATTACGTTAGATGGCTGGCAAACCCACCGTTTGGAAAACAAGTAAAGAAACAACTTTTTACCAATTTTGTGTCGTTTTACATTCATGAAAGAGCTGAATGTTTGTTTTTGGTTACATTTTATTCTATCATAGGTGTGTGCACAACTGACATCCAGACAGTAGATCTGAGGACAATATCTAGGATGTAGGAGTAATGTTACTCGCATAAGTAAAGATGTTGCTTGGTTGTATATGCTGACATTTTGTTAAACTAGGGATCTGGAAGGATATGACATAATGTGCATACAGAATTTCTGAAAATTCTCATCACTCTGTCAAGACTTCTGAGGTAATTCTATCTGTGACGAAGTCTGAAATGTGTTTTTAAGGCAAAGACACCATTGTAAATTGCAAATATAATCTTTCATCTTATTATTGTGATAATTTGTGCTCACTGTAACTTCCGTTTTTGTTTTTTGTTTGTTTGGGGGATGTAGTTTTTACAAGAACAGCTTTGGTTGGAGCATATTTGTCATACACAAGCGAAAGTTGCTATATCACATTTCTAGGGCATCACAAGTATTTCCAAATTGATAGACAAAGGGAAGAGATGGTCATTTAAGAACTATTCCTGGTCAAGTCATGAAAACTTTACATATGCAATATACTTGTGATAATTTGGGAAAACTTATGCATCACTTTAGACCACGTAGAACAGACAGAGAAGCCACTGTATGAGACACATCTTCTGCACAAGGATCACCACAGTGACACCAAGTCCACTTCCAACAAAAGATGCATTCAACAGCATACGTAGAACAGTTCAAGAAGGAAAAAAAAAAAAACGACGGAAGATGCATGTGGCTGATCAACAAAGCTGACGGGATCCAAGGATATGGCAACAGGCATGATATGAATAACTTTTATGATGCCTTGAAAGAAATGTATGGACCTACACCTGTAGAATCATCCCTTCTACTCAGCGCTGATGGAAACAACATTGATCACTGGCGAGGAAAAGATCTTGGAACACCGGGCAGAACACTTCAACAGCGTGCTAAAGCACCCGTCATCGATCAATGACAAACCCATTGACGGCCCCCCTCAAGTGCCCATGAGCGAGGGAATGGTTGAACCACCCACCCTCTAGGGGACCCCAGAAGCGATATGTATGCTGTCTACTGGTAAAGCTCGTGGTTCAAACTCCATTCAAGTTCATCATTTGTTTCGTCTGATGTGGCAGGAGACGATCCCTCAGAAGTTCAAAGATGCAGCGATTATCCACTCATGCAAGCGCAAAAGGAAGATCCAAGCTTGTGACAACTACCAAGGCATATCCCTCCTTTCTACAGCCAGCAAGATACTTGACCAAGGCCTTCCATAATGTCAGTATGTATGCCCATTGAAATTCATCTCTATGGTGCCACAGTTCCATGGTGGAATTCAGGCCCGAATCCAGAAAAATGGAGAGACATCTAACCCCTTCCCTGTCACAAATGGCGTAAAGCAAGTCTGTATTTTGGCACCTACGCCGTTCGGCCTCATGTTCTCTGCAATGCTGACTGACACTTTCAGAGACAGAGATGCAGGCATCAACATCAGATTCAGAGCAGATGGAAAGCTGTTTAACTTCAAGAGGCTCCAGGCAAAAGCTACGGTGATGACAGATACCCTCAGGGACTTTCTGTTTGCTGATGACTGCGCCTTTAATGCTGGCTCAGAAAATGACATGCAATCCAGCATTGACAAGTTTTCTGTAGCCTAACATCACGGTCAATTGTGTGAGACTTGCTGCGGTGAGTACATTCATTACCTTGGCAGCACACTGTCTCAGAATGCCACCATCGACGATGAAGTTAGCGTCAGAATTGCAAAAGCAAGTGCAACCTTGGCATACTACACACCAATGTTTGGAATAGAAGAGGCTTCAGTCTAGAGACCAAGCCAAAGGTGTACAGATCAGTTGTTCTCCCCACTCTCCTCTGTTCATATGAAACGTGACAGTGCACCAACAGCATGCCAGGAAGCTGAATCACTTCCACACAGCCTGCCTCAGAAGATTGTTAGATACCAAACGGCAAGACAAAATCCCAGACACTGAGGTGCTTGACCAAGTAAGCCTGCCAAGCAGCTACACCGTCGCGATGCTGTCTCAGCTTCAATGGGCAAGTCATGTACCTTGCATGCGTTAATCCTGTTGTTTTACCGGGTGGTTTCATTGTGGTGTGTGTGTTCTGCGTTCTGGTTGAACCCGAAGAATTAGACATGTGCTGAGAATAGTGAAGGTAAGATTATCGAACCGAGTTGTAGCTTTTCATATCAGTCAAACATTTGCTTTTCCTGCTGCTTCTTCTCCTTCATCATCTTCCTCTTCTTTATTTCTTCTTCTGTCTCTCCCTCTTTTTTCTCCTCCCTTTCCCCTCTCCCCCTTCTTTTCCTGGGTGGTTTTGTCCGCCATCTTCTTCTTCTTCTTCTCTTCCCCTCTCGGTTTTTCTCTCCCCCCTTCTTTTCCCCTCCTCCTCCCCTCGCCCCCTTCTCCTTTCCCCCTTTCTCCTCCGCCTTCCTCCCCCCTCTCCTCCCCCCCCCTTCCCCGCCTCTCCTCTTCTGTCTGCTCTTTCTCCTTCTTGTTCTTCGTGTCCTTGTTCTGGTTTTGATTGCTCTTGTGCTTAATCTGGCTTTTCTCATGTTCTCTCTCCTCCTCTTTTTCTCCTACTTCTTCGTCTTCTTCTTTTTCTTCTTGTTCTGCGTCTTCTTCTTCTTCTTCTTCCTATTATCATTACTTATTTGTTTGCATTCATGTCTATTTATGCATTACACTATGATGTAATGGAACGGGTGTAGTGTAAGGCATATGTATTTTCATGTATATTTATAATGATTATAAGATTGTTTTGATACCTCATTCTGTTATCCGACGCTAGCAAGATAGAATGACATATGTATTTTATTGTTAGATATCAGCATCTGCAACGTCTTCATAGATATCCGACGCTAGCAAGATAGAATGACATGTGTATTTTATTGTTAGATATCAGCATCTGCAACGTCTTCATAGATATCCGTCGCTAGCAAGATAGAATGACATGTGTATTTTATTGTTAGATATCAGCATCTGCAACGTCTTCATAGATATTCACCGCTAGCAAGATAGAATGGCATGTGTATTTTATTGTTAGATATCAGCATCTGCAAGGTCTTCATAGATATCCGCCGCTAGCAAGATAGAATGACATGTGTATTTTATTGTTAGATATCAGCATCTGCAAGGTCTTCATAGATATCCGCCGCTAGCAAGATAGAATGACATGTGTATTTTATTGTTAGATATCAGCATCTGCAACGTCTTCATAGATATCCGCCGCTAGCAAGATAGAATGACATATGTATTTTATTGTTAGATATCAGCATCTGCAACGTCTTCATAGATATCCGACGCTAGCAAGATAGAATGACATATGTATTTTATTGTTAGATATCAGCATCTGCAACGTCTTCATAGATATCCGACGCTAGCAAGATAGAATGACATATGTATTTATTGTTAGATATCAGCATCTGCAAGGTCTTCATAGATATCCGACGCTAGCAAGATAGAATGACATATGTATTTATTGTTAGATATCAGCATCTGCAAGGTCTTCATAGATATTCGCCGCTAGCAAGATAGAATGACATATGTATTTTATTGTTAGATATCAGCATCTGCAACGTCTTCATAGATATCCGATGCTAGCAAGATGGAATGACATATGTATTTATTGTTAGATATCAGCATCTGCAAGGTCTTCATAGATATCCGACGCTAGCAAGATGGAATGACATATGTATTTATTGTTAGATATCAGCATCTGCAAGGTCTTCATAGATATCCGACGCTAGCAAGATAGAATGACATGTGTATTTTATTGTTAGATATCAGCATCTGCAAGGTCTTCATAGATATCCGACGCTAGCAAGATAGAATGACATGTGTATTTTATTGTTAGATATCAGCATCTGCAAGGTCTTCATAGATATCCGACGCTAGCAAGATAGAATGACATGTGTATTTTATTGTTAGATATCAGCATCTGCAAGGTCTTCATAGATATCCGACGCTAGCAAGATAGAATGACATGTGTATTTTATTGTTAGATATCAGCATCTGCAAGGTCTTCATAGATATCCGACGCTAGGAAGATAGAATGACATGTGTATTTTATTGTTAGATATCGGCATCTGCAAGGTCTTCATAGATATCCGACGCTAGCAAGATAGAATGACATGTGTATTTTATTGTTAGATATCAGCATCTGCAACGTCTTCATAGATATTCGCCCTCTAGCAAGATAGAATGACATGTGTATTTTATTGTTAGATATCAGCATCTGCAACGTCTTCATAGATATCCGCCGCTAGCAAGATAGAATGACATGTGTATTTTATTGTTAGATATCAGCATCTGCAAGGTCTTCATAGATATTCATGAACCGACACATGTGAGGATTCCCCCACTACCCTACAATCTCACCCCACCCCCTTCTCTCCCCCCTCTCCCCCCTTCCCCTCCTCCTCCCCCTCTCCCCCCTTCCCCTCCTCCTCCCCCTCCTCCCCCCCCCCCTTGTTCCCCCTCCACCCTGTTCCTGCTACTTTTCCCTTCCAGCCCTCCTTCCAGCCCCTCCTTCCCCTTCCCCGCCCCTTTCCCCCCACCCCTCTTCTCCTCCCACCCCTCCCCCCCTCCTTCCCAACCCTCACTCCCTTACCTGTCCCCTAACACTCTCTCATTTTCTACCTCCACTCATCTTTTAGTACATCCCCTCTTTACCCTTACCCTTCCCTTGCATTCCCCCTCCCCTCTCCTGCCCCCCCCCCTCCCCCTCTTCCTCAGGCTCCCCCCTTCCCCCCATTCTTAGGCTCTTCCCCTCTCCCCCGCACTTACGTAACCCGCCCCCCCCCCCCCCCCCTCTATATTCACATATAAACACTGCTCCCTCCCCATGTGCTCTATTCTGTCCTCATAGTCTCTCCCCCCAGCCCCCCCACTCTCTCTCTCTCTCTCTCTCTCTCTCCTCCTCTCTCTCTCTTTCTCTTCGCACCCCCCCCCCCCCCCCCCCTTACCTTATGATCTCATTATCTTGCCCGTCACAAATGACCGTGACTGAATATTCCTTTTCAATTGAGCCTCCCACCGTCCCTCCCATCCCTCCCCTGCTCTGTTATAATCAATAGTTTTAATCATTAGTACATTTTATTTGACAGTATAAAATTTTATGCGTGAGTACGATGAAATGGTACGGATATGTCTACAGCTCCTGTCCCAGAGGAAGGCCTTGGACCGAAATTTTGGACATAATAAAAGGAGCCGACCAGGTGGTTCTGCGGTCCATTTTTTTCTTCTTGTACGTATATATATATATATATATATATATATATATATGTGTGTGTGTGTGTGTGTGTGTGTGTGTGTGTGTGTGTGTGTGTATGTGTGTGTGTGTGTGTGTAAGCATGTTTCAGTCATTTGCATTGTTAGAGAGAGAAGAGAGAGAGAGAGAGAGAGAGAGAGAGAGAGAGAGAGAGAGAACTTGAACTCGAACTCGAACGGGAATGTGCTCTGTAAAGGCCATATTCCCATTAGATGGGGCATGTACAAGAAATCAAACTGATTAACGAATTTAAAGACAGTATACCAATACATACACAACATTCATGACAAAAAAAAAAATGATGCAACGACCGCTCTCACCTTGAACACCTGATACAAAAATACAAAATTTCTTCACGGTGTCGCTGTTACAAGAAGACATTAAGAAACAGAAACGGAAGCTACTAAGATGTGTGTGATATTTAGGGGCAATATACTGTATTCTTAATTTGTCTGAGACAGGACAGCACAAAGTAAAATGTAATGTTTAGGGCAGTATACTGTTTTCTTAAACTAAGACAGGACAGCACAAAGTAAAATGTAATGTTTATGGGCAGTATACTGTTTTCTTAAACTAAGACAGGACAGCACAATGTAAAATGTCATTCTTTTTCAACAGACACATTACACGATGGGCATGATAGATTCTGTGTTTCAAGCCTCCTGTATCTGTGAAAATGCACAAATGCACCTTGAAGCGGAAGTACCAACACGAAATCTTGTCACGATATATTTTAATTGTCTATCAATGTCTAAAGATAGATATTTCTATACACAGTGTAGGGAGTCACAGAACATATAGTAAGTATTAAAACATTCACCGTTATTCAGGCCTGATTAATCCATAGATCTCCAAAATCAGTTTGCTGTAAACACAATCGTACATACATAACCCAAGTATTCTTACCTGTATTATTCAAATCCTTTAGCAAGACATAAGCTCTTAGAGATGACCTGTAATTATCGATTTGCAGTAGTCTCAGCCAATAACAGACGCATTTTACAATCAAATTAACAGTGATAGCATAGGCCTATCTATTTAATTCATTGTAGACTAGATCATTAAGTGTACATAGTTCAACAGCTAGAAATCAATTCAGCGCATACAAATGAACTTTTTTCAACAGTGGCAAGAGACATTTTGCCATCCCCATATCTTGGAACTATACTGCATAATAGGTTGAACCTGACCATCAAACAACTTTAAAAATATATCTAACGAATAGTTATTCAACGTACGAAGCTGTTGCATTATACACAATAGCGGTTTCTTAGCTTTACTAGACATCTGTTTACACACAGCAACAAAACTAAGCCTAGTAGACCTATAGACACCTAGATTTTATACGCATTTACAACAGACATAACAGGAGCATCAAATATCCATCTTCCTGTCGCACCTAACCCCCCCCCCCCCCCCCCTTTCTAAAGACGATTATATTACTTTTACTTAGATTGACTTTTAGACTTAATGCGTAATCTGTTGTTTGTAGGGTGCTCAGTTGGGCTTGCAAACCATCCACAGTTACTGAAAGGAGAACAAGATCTGCTAACAAGAGGATAAATAGTTCAAAAGCATCAGGCATAAACGCCTTGCCTACCATTACTGATGATTTCGAGAGCTAATTCATTTACAAATAACAAAAACAAAATTGGACTACAGATATCACCCCGTTCAAAGCCAGAAGAACACTGAATATACTTTGTAAGCCTGGCACCACACTGCACACACACTTTCACACTAACGTGTATACTTTTCACACTGCGATATAGTTTTTCCCCTAATTTTATTCTTTAACAATACTGCATATAAAAGGTTCCTGCTAATAACATCAAAACAATTCTCAAAATCAATAAATGCAACATGAAGTTTACGATTTGAGGACAACGGTTTTTGTACACAAGCCATTAAAGTAAAAAGATGATCGACAGTAGAGTATCCCCTTTAAAACCCTGCATGTAATTCCCCTGCAATGTGTTCTCCTCAACCCATGCTTGCAGTCGTCTGTTTATAATGGTCCCGTATACTTTACTTCCTGTATCACACAAACTAATACCTTTGTGACTGCCAGGTTGATTGACATTCCCTTTTTTTATAACGGCAAGATAACAGATTCAGTCCAACATTCCAGATATATACCTCTATCAAACAGTACACTGAAAAATTTCATAAAGTGTGAAACTACCAGTCTATGTGCATTCTTCAATATCTCACCAATCACACCATCAGAGCCTGCTGCTTTCCTAGATTTTGATGTATGCAGTGCCAACAAAACTTCTTCCACTGTTACAGGCAGATTAAAAGGCAACAAATTATCATCAGGTGTATTAACATCATCATTTTGATCAATAGCCATTTCATCTTTTTTAAATAATGCTTTGAAATGTTGAAACCATTCATCAATCGTTCTTTGGTTCTTTGTTTTGTTCCTGTTTGGAACATTATATATGTACAGTTTCTCAAAAATCACGTTGATTATTGACAGCAGAGACTAATTTATCAATCAGCATAGCATTATACATTTTTTGTCAGGAAAAATCATATTCTTATACTTCCTTCGACATTTTATGATAATGCTCAATGTTTGTGGATGCTTTTTCTAACGCCGCACATACTTCTTTCCTTTTGGTTTTGCAGTCCATATCAAAGCATCCAGACATCTTACATCCATTGACACGTATGCACTTATTCTTCCTTTCAGCAGCATGAAGCAAACTGAGCGTCACATTTACATCAGAATCAATCAAATATTGCAGACTCCATTTTCTTTCCTTAGTATCATCTGAGTTGGAAGATATTTGTCAATAAAGCATCCGTGTCTTTTAAAGTGTCATGTACGTGATTGACTGCAGAGAGCTTTAATAAGAATGTTACGGGCATGTGGTAAGTTTCAATCCAGTCTAGAGCAGTAAGTATACAATCATCCCAAAGTAATCCGTCGTACTGCATCCAAAGTCAGAGATGCATGTGTCACCACGACACAAACCATTGAGAATACACAAGTTTAAGGAAGTGCACATCTTCAACAAAGACTTACTAAACCCATTTAAACCTTTATCTTGGGAACTCCTTCGAACAATAAGCAGACAACTTTCATGTAAATTGGAATTGTTGTTGTTGTTGTTGTTGTTGTTGTTGTTGTTGTTGTTGTTGTTGTCGTCGTCGTCGTCACAGGTTGAGAACATTACCAGTACGAGCATTTTAATCATCAGAAAGAACAATTTAAAAATCTTTAGATATCAGTGCATGGTTGCTATATTCCAGACCACTGACTTGCTCAGTACAAGGTGAGTGAACATGAACAGGTAAGTGCAGTAGCTTGTAAGAGTTCGTTGTAGATCCTGTGGTAGGTGTTCAGCTTGCACATGACAAAATACACCAGGCGGTATTGAAACGAAGAGGATCCTTTTATTTACAAATGTTGAAGAATAACGAACAGCAATCAAATGACCTTCAGGTTCAATAAGTCGTACAGGAACTCAATCGTAAATGCAGCAGCCAACATTTTACTAATGGCAGCTTTTCGTCAACTTGACTCAAACTCAGTGACTTGACGTGAGGTAGATCCCCTTCTCCTCTGCGATGGTTGTCTCTCCTGACTCTTTTCTCTGATGGCAACATTGGCAGATGTCAGGTTTCTTTCATTTCCGCCCTGGCGCTGGTCTTTCCGGTCTTCATAACTGAAGTGTGGAGGACTGCGTTTATCTGGATTCTTGGGCAGTCTGCATTCATCAGCCTTGTGACCCAGGCATCCGTAATTGAAGCATTTCAATGTTCAGGTACTTGGAACCCGGGCTGGTCGTACCCGGTCTGTAGATGGTTTTGATCTAGTGTCAAGGGTCCAGTTGTGAGACTCAAGGAACCTCTGGGCAGCTTCAGTCAGGGATTGCAGGCTCTGGTCTTTCTCTTGTAGACAGTGGAATGTGAGATCTTTAGGGCAGGATTCTACAAATCGTTCTTTCAGGACGAAATATGGCAAGCCATCATAGTCTTTCTTCCAGCTAACTCCAGTCATCCCTCCAGATAGTTTTGAATCCTGGTCAGGAATTGAGCAGGACTTTCGTTCTTCTCTGGCCTACTGGACCGGAAAAATTTCTGGAAGCCTTGTTCAGAAAAATCATAACTTGGAAGAAGTTCAGTTTTCAGTTTTTCTTATTATTTTGCTTCTTCTCTGGGTAGTCTGGAGTAGACCTCAGGGGCGTGGGCAGTCAAAAAGGCACTTACGTTGGTAGCCCACTGCCCTTTGGGCCATCTCATTGCTTCAAAATGGCGTTCAAAACGTTCCAGGTAACTGTCGAGGTTTTCTTTCCCATCCACAAACGCTGGAAGACGTGGCCTCTTGACTGGAAATGCGTTCACCATTTTGATCTTTCAGTTCTGCCATCCGCAAATTCTCTTTGCCTCTCTTTCTCTTGATGTCTTATTTCAAGTCTTTTTCATCCCCTTCCAGCAGCTCGCTCTTCTCTTTCTCTATCTTGCTGTCTTTTCCTGTTTTTACGTTCTTCTTCTTCTAGTCTTCCCTTCTCTACACGTTCTTCCTGTCTTTTCTCCTCTTCCCGTTCTTCTTGCCCTAGTCTTTTCTTCTCCTCAGCTGCCATTTCTATTTTTCTTCTTTCCAGTTCCCTTGCTTCAGCCTCTGCCTCAGCCTCTTGAACACATTTCCTGAGTTCATCACCAGCAAGGCCTAGTTTCTTTCCTCTTCCTCAGCCTCTTGAACACATTTCCTGAGTTCATCACCAGCAAGGCCTAGTTTCTTTCCAATCTTCACGTATTCCATGGTAACTCAGACTAACGTCAGCAATCAGTCACTGAAACAATACTTTCCAGTGTTCATCTACAGACTCAGCCAGCAGTCTTCCGTTTGACTCTCCTAGTTCTGTAGAACCTTACTTGCTCTTGAAGACACATGCGACAGTTTTCGGCACTTCCCTTGACTTGATCGATGCACTGAACGCTGTACCCCCCCCCCCCCCCCCTCCCCCCCGTGCGTTCGTCACACGGCTGAAAGCTCTCTTTGACACTGAACGTTTTGATCTAAGTATCGATTCTTCTCAGACGACAGCCGATGCAGCACGTGACGACGTTTTTGACGTCTATCTGGACTGACGCCTTCAAAAAACAGTTCGTTTAGTACAGGCCAGTGAATAATATCTCTGGTATAAACACCAATGTAGCAGGATCCCGGCTTGGCCCCGAAATGTTACACGCCAGATCGCTGACTTCCTCAATACAACTTACAAGGTGAGTGAATATATATATATATATATATATATATATATATATATATATATATATAGGTGCATGCAGTAGCTTGTAAAAGTTCGTTGTAGATCCTGTGGTAAGTGTTCAGCTTGTAGACGACAAAATACATGTATCCCAGTCACTTTCAACATTCAATTTTTGGTCCCATCTTTCGCAGCATTTTGGCCGTGTGTTATCATCAATAAGTGTGTCGTAGTCTGATTTTGACCCTTTAAATACAGGTGTCAGCTTTTTAAAACAAATAGACATGTCCATATGTTTATTGTTATGAACTGCTATTTTAGTATATCGTATATGCTTAGTTATTGCTTTCTTACACCCAGAAAAAGTAATAACAATTATATGGACATTGTATATCTGTTTCAAATCTTCATATGAAATAAACTTTCCATTTTGAAGCAGAAAATCTGCAATATTGTGTATGCCTTTACTAGTCCATGTTTTACCAACAACACATTTCTTGCCTATCTGTATTTACGATCATAAAACACCGGATGTGCAAGTAGTTTACTAGAGTTTTTACTACTAACTTTAGAGAGAAAAAAAAAATCTATGTATGCATCAAACACTTCTGTCCAGAATACATTTGAGTTTGAAAAGGTAGTGACGACTTCAGGTCCATATCTTTCAAGAACATTTAAAATTGGACAATTGGTTGTCACAGTTGTCTTCCATTTATGTTTCGTCATCCGAAAATTCCGTGGCCATGTCAGTTTTGATGAACTGGCAAAGGCTTTTAGTTCTGGTATTCCCGTACCGCCATTTCTTGCACTTTTATATGCCGTTTTTCTGTTAATTTTACCTTTTTTCTTGCTCCATACAAAATTGTAACAATGGTATTACAGAGTCTGAAAGTATCTGTTTGGTAGGTTGGGTAGAAGAATCCACAGACAAATTCATTTTGATGAAATTAAGGATTTCAAAACCGCCACCCTTCCCAAAGGTGTAATCTGTCTTTTAGTCCAATTTTTAAACAAATATTTTACATCTGCTAATTTCTCAGAATAATTAATATATTCAGTTTTGTACATCGTTAGTAAACCAAACACCTATAATGGTGAACTTTAGTGGATTCAGTTCAATTCCTAGGTGGTCCATATGACAAACTGTGACGTTTTTACAACTCCCCAACCAAATTGCGTTAGTTTTCTCACAGGTTTTTTTTTTTTCTTAAGCCTGACTTAGAGCTAAGTGTGTCTTGTGTATTTATGCAAGTTTCAAATGATTTTTATCATCTGCTAAAAGAAATGCTGTATCATCTGCATTTTTAAAAGAATTCCTTGTATGGTCTCATTTTCGCGTACTATGATTGCCAGAACTTCTACACATAAGATAAATAAATATGGTGACAGTGGGTCACCCTGTCTACAATCTCGCCCCATGTTTAAACCATTGAGAGACATGAGCATTGGCAAGAACACATGATTTGATATTTGAATAAAATGATTCCACCCATCTACAAGTTCCTGATTGAAAACTAAATGTTTTCAACACTTTAAACATGAAGGCCCTGCTAACAGAGTCAAATACTTTCTCGAAGTCTATATCTAGTAAAAGGCCAGGTAAACTATGTTGGTCTAAGCATACTATGCTGTCGTAAATGAGCCTTAAATTGTCACCAAGATATTGATTTTGAATAAAACCAGTTTGATCCTCATTGATCAGCTTTGGAAGAATGGTTTTCAATTGATTTTCTTTGCAAGATGAGCCAATTTTATATATAACACCTGACCAGTGAGATTGGCCTCCAGTTCTTTATGCGTTTTGTGGTTTATCTCCTTTAGGAATACAAATGATGACTTCTTGTCTTTGGACACACAAAAGCTCTCCTTTTTAAAAACTTACAAAGACCTGGTAAACAATTTTTTTTTTTTTGCTGTCCCAACCTCTGCGCCACCTCAGAGCAGTCAATGTCAAGTCGTCAAGAGGCAACCCACCGGAGGAGACACTGCACTGCTGCCGAGTCACTTCGGTGGTGTTCAGTGGCGCCTGTTCTGATCTAACATACGCAGGACACCACCTACTAAGCCCCCTACTGACGACAATCATTGCTTAGTCGCGGAGCCGGCGTGAGTGAGCTCTCCCTCCGGAGGGCGCCACCACGACCGTCCAACGACAGCCCCCATGGACTCTCCGATACCGGTGACCCCGACGGAACCAAACCAAGACCACAGACGTGGAGAGGACATCGAAATTGAGGTCACCATGAGAGCAGGGCATGAAGGGCCACAGAATTTGAGACTTTTTTTTTTTTTTTTTTTTAATGCTGATCGATGAGAATGAGGATGATTAAGATGATGCTACGGATTTCCATTTCAGTCTGAGACTACACGACAGGGCTGTACTCTACGCTTCCTTTCATAATATATCCCGGCGTCAACCAGGCCCGAGAGATACAGGCACCTGCAGTGTTGGTCAGGAAATTTGAGCAACACTCTCAGAGACGCATCCATTAAGTGGATGAAAATCGACTGTGTGGTCCCAGTCTTCCCAAGTGAGTCCGCAGCAAACTCAACTCTGGGTAGGAGCTGGTTGGGTTATGTCAAATAAATCGAAGTTTTGAGTTATCATTCAAGAACAACTTTTAGCTCAAAAGGTAGATGAAAGACAGCCGTATCTACACTGAAAAAGACAATACTGCAAATACACAAAGAAGCAAGAAAACAGGAGGGGGTGGCTTAAATACACCTTTTCCAAATTTTTAAGGTCAAGGTTATGACCTTGACGTGTGACCTTCAAAACCGTAAATCTATTTTTAGCCATATCTCGGGCAGCAGTCGACATAGGAAGCTGAAACTTGGTATGAAGGTTGTTTGGTTTATTGCTCTCCAAATATGTCAAAGCAATTAAGGTCAAGGTAAAAGTCACAGACAACGTCAGACTCTCAAAATTGAGGGTGCGTCAATTGTTTGTCCCAAGACCCCAACGGTTTGACAGTCACCTCAAATGTTGTATTGTGATGTGCCACCTGTCTCTCTCTGTTGTCTGTGACCTTTACCTTGACCTTAATTGCTGTCTGTCTGTCTGTCTGTCCGTCTGTCTGTCTGTCTGTCTGTCTCTCTCTCTCTCTCTCTCTCTCTCTCTCTTTCTCTCTCTCTCTCTCTCCTCTCTCTCTCTCTCCTGCAGCCAAGTAAAGAAATAATGAGAATAAGACCCACTCGATAGTCATGGCCCCTGACGGCCAATGGTCAGCTTAAGACGCCAAATTGGCCACCTGGGGGCATGACGGCCGAATGGGTTTTTTTTCCACGTGATTTCTTTACTTGGGGGTAGACAGACAGAAAATAAAACAACGAAAAAGAAAAACAGAAAAAACAGAACGCCACGAATTTATACTTCTTTGCCAGTGAAATATCGGACAAAACGGCCGCTTACTTAGAGCCGGCCGTTTTGTCCAACCAGGCCGTTTTGTCCGACAAAAAATTGAAAGTCG
This sequence comes from Conus canariensis, assembly GCA_033310375.1. Taxonomy (NCBI): domain Eukaryota; kingdom Metazoa; phylum Mollusca; class Gastropoda; order Neogastropoda; family Conidae; genus Conus; species Conus canariensis. The sequence goes on from CM065744.1 coordinate 50,928,707, forward strand.
GACAAAACAGCCGGTTTTAGCCGGCCGTTTTGTCCGACCCGGCCGTTTTGTCCAACCTCAGACAAAACGGCCGGGTCGGACAAATCGGCCGGCTACAGGAACTTTCGCGAAAGACGTCATAGCAATAGGCCTAATGACGTGCTGCAAGCCTCATTTTACTTATCGCTTTTAGATGTCCGTATTTTTGGTCAATAGTGTGCTGTTGTTGATTTATTTAAACCATTTGGAAAGTGTACATATACCTAATAATTGTTCAGTTTTTGTTTTGGATCGATTGATAATACGGTTGGAATATTTGAGATTATGATAAATTGTTTACCAGGACCAGCCGCCATGGCGAAGTGGTTAGCGTCGCGGACTCCCGGCTGGGAGGTCGTGGGTTCGAATCCCATTAGAGTCATGTGGGTTTTTCTGCCCCGACCGGCTCCTACCCAGAGTTGAGTTTGCTGTGGACTCAGTTGGGAAGACTGGGACCACACAGTCGAGTTTCATCCACTTAATGGATGCGTCTCTGAGAGTGTTGCTCAAATTTCCTGACCAACTGCCGTTTTGTCCAACCAAGCCGTTTTGTCCGACAAAAAATTGAAAGTCGGACAAAACAGCCGGGTTTTAGCCGGCCGTTTTGACCGACCCGGCCGTTTTATCCAACCTCGGACAAAACGGCCGGGTCGGACAAATCGGCCGGCTACAGTTCCTCCTCTGTTGTCTCCATTTTAAATTATAACAATATAGTCAATCAAACGATACTCCAAGAAAGAAAGAAACTATGGGAAACATTAATTTGTGTTATATATGGAACAATTTCATTTTCAATGAAATACACTACACCACATGAAGGCCGACCTGCCTCTGATAATTTTAAAGAAGGTTGCTTTATAACCAGGGAAAAAAAGTCATCACTGTAGTGACGCATGGATGCTGCGCATACAGGCGCGCTCAGCAGAAGTGAGAAGTGTTCACTGACGTTGTCAGACGACCTCCGGCAGTACCGCACGTGGGCTTGAAGAAGGCGGAGCTGCTAAATTCTTGTTTGTTCAGGAGTAAGGTTGTGCTCAGGATGTTGCCGACACTGGTGACAGACCAGTGCTCAGTCCTCCAGTTTATTCTTTTCTGTACTCCGTGTGTGTGAAATTACCCACACACCCACTTTTTACCCTGTAACTCAAAAACGTTTAAATCCACATCCCTGAGACTTCATGACTTTGTCAATAAACCTGTGTTTTACATAGCCACTGAAACTTGTCTGCCTGTGTTCGTAAACAAAACAGTAAATAAAAAAAGGTCTCAGTACATCGTGGGTGTGGAGACACCCATACATGTTTTAGACAGACAGCCCTGTCCGGTATGTGCGCTCGGAATTAGATGCCATGTCACGAATGCTCAAGCGCATTCATAACAGAAACAATGCTAAACACTCACACATATTACATTACGTATTCGTCCGTTTACGTATATGTTTTCTTAAGTCGTTGCCTGTACGTATCTATTTCTTTCGTTTTATGTCACAAGTCCTGAAGACGGTCTATAACCGTAACGTTGACGATTTTTTTTTTCAAAATCTTCTGAGCATCCTCAAAGATAATTTGTATTATTCGCAGAAGATTGGCGGTGAAAAACCTTTTTTTGTCATTACATACATCCACCTGATACTCCGATGGATCAAAAGAATGACTCGATCAACACCAATACTTAGAAATATCAAACTGCTTTGTGAAAATCACAGTGGTGTGGCACGTTTGAAAACGTGTGATTTCATGCACATGCATGCTGAGAGACGAGCCATATTTCCTCCACCAACAGTTGGGTGTGTGTGCGCGTGCATGCGCGCACGAGCGCTCGGTCACCATGTACGTGCCTACTGCTGCCCTCTCATGATGTAAGATAAGCCATTCTTCCTTCTTAGAACACACGATTTACTGTACATCCACAACTAACGGAAAACTTCCTCAGGAAAAGCAAGGTTATATTACACCTATGGCAATACGGTAAGGTCCACGAAATAGCGCAACGTGTCGGTTTTTAGTGTAAACCATGGGCTATTGCACACCAACGGCGCACGGGAAGGCATTGAGCCTTTACAGAAACCATGGGTTACAGCACACCCACGACATACGACAGCGTGTTGCTCCTTCATTGAAACCATGGGTTACGGCACACCCACGACGAACGGCAGTGTGTTGCTCCTTCATTGAAACCATACAGAGGGGGGGGGGGGGGGGGGGGGGGGGGGGGGGGGGGGGGTATGGAGGGAGGGAGGGGTGTGTAAATTTAAATGTTTATTTCTCATATCATGACTAACACATAAAACTTGAATGTTTTAGGTTGGGGGAGTTAATCTAAAACGGGGGGAGGGGGGGGGGGAGTTAATCTAAAACGGGGGGGGGGGGGGGGGGGGGGGGGGGGGGGGTATCATTCTGGGTGGGTTTGTTCTAACTCCGGGGAGTTAAAAAGTGGAGGGAGTTCAAATTGATCGTGTACGCCGGTAAGGTAGAGTGTACGTGTGTGAATGTGCAAATGCTTTAAGTACAAATGCTTAAGTATATAAACTCCTTTCTCCAAAGTGTAGGGTAAACACTTTACCACTCAAAGATTCAATGAAAGTTTCAACCAAATGAAGTGGAAAGATGACACAAAAGAAATAAAAAAAAACCTGGATCATAGATTTTACACATCAAACCATTTACATTCAAAAGTAAGAACGAATACGAGCAAATATAATTTACAACAGTATTATAATCATGTGTACGACTTTCACGCACAGGACTATCAGAGTCACTAATCGGCATGTAAACATAACCCGGGGTGTCCCTGAACTCAATTGACCTGTCTCCAGAGTGTTCCAACACCGAGTTAGGACGAGAATCTGGCACGGATGGTTCATTTTCGGCAACCGGATCAACCTGTCTAAATTTAGAATCATCGTCTTTCCCCTTTAGTGACCTTCCTTCCAAAGCCTGCACTGTGACGTCATATAAATCACGGGATTCTGACGCAATACCACAATCATTACGATTCCAACTGGACACACCACCCTCCCGTCCTCCCCACTCCCCATCGTACAACAAATCATTTTGACCATAATCGTTCACAACACTGTGGTTTTCCATACATGCATTACCCATACTCATTGGATTATTCTCATAGCACACACATTCAGACTTTTTCCCGCAATCACAGTCATTCATATATTCAGACTCATTCACTATTTCCCCTTAAAGCACAATGCAAATTTTCCGGACGCCCCCTCACATTTTATTTCCACATTAAACAAGTAAGTCAACCCCCCCCCCCCCCCCCCCCCCCCCATCAAAACACTATTTGGCCTATCCTTCAGTTGTGTGACTCACTTCTTCCTGACTGACACTTCCCTTTTAGACATAAAGCTCCAAAACGTCCGCACAAAACCACCACAAATATGTCGGAAATATGAGGAAGCCGACGGCATAGCTTACAGATGTGACGCAACGCAAAGTTAAAAAAACAATCTACAGACACATACTAGATGTGATTGAGCACAAGCAGGGAGAGAGTCTCTTCAGCAAACAGCAGAGTACATATGACAACTCCCGTTGAATCGCCTGCTACAAACCCCACTATTAACTGTACCCTGGCTGATCTCATGACGAGGTTGAACAGAATGGACCTTCCATGAATTTGCTGTGTCAGTCCTGTTTGAAACAGTCTACCATTCTCTGTTTAAACACTGATAAGAATGCCTTTTCATCTCCCACTCCTCCATTTATCCACACTTCTGAAAATCCATCGGAGTCAGAACAATGCTTGATGTCTAAAGCCCAGTTGGTGGATTTACTAACTTCTTTCAATTCTTTTTCGTATGCCTGTTTTGATATTCGGCTTGGCGTCGTCTTTTTAATCTTGAACCAGTATTTCACTGCCCGTAAAGTACTATCAATATAAAGAGGGTATCAGCCTAGCTCACCATAAAAAAGAGTATTTGGCGTCTTTTTGCCAGTTCCCAAGAACCAAGAACTTTTTACAAGCAAAGAGATGTATGCGTTCTATTGCTTTAAAAGGTGTGAGGCCCCATATTTCTGATGAATATGACATAAATGGTTTAACCTGCGCATCACATAGTTTTCATTATATCTGTCACTTTGCTTTTGGCTCTTCATGCAAACTCTGTGAGTGAAATGTTATAGACACTTTTGTCGTTAAAGTAAACCCTAGATATCGACAGCTATTTATGACTATTTCCTGCCCCTTGTAGTACTATTTTTCATGTTTACTTAGATACCCACCTTTTCTGAAAACCATTACCTTTGGGTTTTTTTTTTGCAAATTTACTGTCAACCCAAGAAAATCAGATGACAACTGCAAGTTTCTAATCTGATTTTGAAGTCTAGAGGAAGTAGAGGAAATTAAAGCTGTCAACTGCAAATAACAATAAGAAAATTTCACGTAAACCTTGTTGAAATTGGTACCCATGCTGACAACTCTGCCCTACTCCTCACACAAACCTGTACAGAGCTGTACATTCCTTTTAACATGTTAAGCATTTTTGTAGAGGTATATATTTTTTTTGTAAAACTGCCCAGAGCTTATCTCTGTCAACGGTATCGAAGGCAACATAAAATTTGCTTTTGCGTTTACCATTTAAACAGTTACTTATCATGGACATTGATGTGTATACAAGATCAACAGTAGAAAAGCCTTTACGAATACCTGCCTGCTCTTCGCAAACTTTTCCTTCTGTCTCAGCCCATTTTATACAATCGCCTGTTCAAAATTGATGTAAATATTTTGCTTACGATACTTGATAATGAAATACCCCTGTAATTCCCTGGATTTTTTTGGTCCCCTCTTTTGTATAGTGGTATGATAACTGAGCGAGTCCATTCTGTGGGGAAATAACTATTGTTGTATATCTTATTCAACAGTCTTTTTTTAAAATGGTGATATTTTAGCTTCTTCTGCTTTGAAAAATTCATGTGGTAATTCATCTCAGCCTGGAGTCTTTTCAGATTTTAAACCTCTAATAACAAACGTAATCTCAGTGACTGTAGTTTCTTCATCAAGCTCTTGTACATGTATATCTTCCTCAATATTTTCTTGCGTTGTTTCTGGGATTGTTTGGTCATTTGCAGATTGTCGTCTTAGGATATTTTCAGTGTTCTTTCCATAGTTCAATAGGAATGGAAGGTAATGTACTCTTTTTTTCTTTGTAGAATCACAAACAGTGTTCCAGAATCTATTCTTATCGTTTTTACTTTGAAGCAAGGAGCCATACACATTTTGTCTATATGCTTTCTTTTTTCTCTTAATTTCCTTTAATAAAGAGATCCTTTCTCTTTTTAATCCATATTCCTCTGTTTGTCGGCAATTGGGTCTTCATTTTTACTAAGACATGTATATCTGTTTAGGGCTCGACTGGCATAACGCTTTAAATGTCGGCACTCAGCATCATACCACACATTAAAAGATTTATTTGATCCCCCAGTGCAAATAGTCTTTCGCATGCAGTCTCTAGCATTCAACAACAATTTTTTTGTAAATTTTCAGACTAAATTCAACGTCATGATCAACTTCTTCTGTTATATCTGTTAGAACAGCATTCGTACTATCTAATGCCATAAAATCTGTAAAATCATGCAATTTGTCTGGGTCCCATTTGATCTTTTCTGTAAATTCAATTTTCTGTTCAGGCTCTGTAACTTTGCATTCTATTGGTATACTATTGGTATGTGATGCGATTCAACTCGCTCCACCACATTACATAATTTCACATTGTAAAGGGTATGATTCTGACTTACTTTTGACAACAGAGAGTTTGCAATGGTTAATCCCTCAAACGCGGAGTAGAATCGCAGTGAGGGATAATCTAGCTGGCAGTTTGGAATGCCAGTTAAGAGGCTGGTCACTCAGCAGACAATTTGCCTATGGCTGGTCTGAGCAGACTGGAGACAGCCATTGGACTTCAGCCACATCGTAAATGGTGTTGCTTTTATTGAGGAGGTTTTGAGCCTCTCTTTTACCATGGCTGGTCTGGATGGTTTGGCCTGGAAGACTAAGTATAGGTCGAGGAGACAGCCCCAGGAGACCATTGAGCCTTAGCTGGTGGTGTCTTTGCTGAGGTGGACTTGAGATTGTAGGGAGGTAAATATCCTCAGTTGGGAGTCGTTGCTGGATTTTGCCCTAGGTACGGAGTCTGAAGGGTCTGTTTCCTCTGCACTTCCCCAGACCCAGCCACTTACATGGCGGTCGGCCCCATTGGTTGTCGGGCCCTGGGGGATAGAATGTCTGTTCAAGAGCAGCCCAGCGAAGCCAGATCTTAGGCACTTTAGACGCTCGTAGTGTTCCATTGTGACTCAGACCACAAAGGACTTTCTCTAAAGATCTCGTTGAAAGAGGCTGGAAGGCCTGTATACTCCCAGCGTTCTGGCTTTGAGATCATTAGTCACTGACCAGAGTGTGGTGAAGGCTGTGACACTGGTTCTGTTATTCAGGTGTTTGTGAATGTAAAGGTATGTTGATGGTTTTTGCCTTTGGTTTGGCTATCTTTTACCTAGGGTGAGGGCAGATAGAGTACTTTCTTCGTGAAACAACTCAAGTAAAATGAAAGTTAAAAGTTATATGTTCTTACATTTTTATTGCACAAACTCCATTTTCTTATTAACAGGAGATGTGATATAGCAAATTTCCACCATCAGTTATTCAAGCAACTCTGCAACTAAGTAGGGGCTGGCGTTTAATGAGGATGAAATCAAAAAGTCATTCAGCATTATCACAGATTTTGTTGTTAGTAATCAACAAATCGATGCCAGAAAACATAGATTACAGAAAAGACGTTGCTGTCTTTTACTGTGATTAGTGGATAAAGTTTAACGCGTGCCCTGCTGGTTCCTTGTGTTCGAACACTAGACAAACTGGCTTGTGAACGTCGCCCCTGTTGACTGGCGAGGACAGGGTTCAGTCACAGTGACGGAACCATGTGGCAGCCTGCGCAAATGATTAAGATACTGTCCGTGAAGGTAGTTTGATTATTCCTCTGTGTGTCTGGGTTGCTACCTGTTTGCAAACGAGTATTTTGTCTGTTCGTTAGATTGTTTCATTATTTGAGCGACTGAAGGGATGGCGTGGTTACTTGACTGAGTAATTAGGCAGCTAATTACTTGAATGCTATTTGATTGTTCGTGCGCTTATGTGGCTATTTTGTGCGCGAGTAAGTCAGTCTGTTTGTTTATTCAGTTGTTGCATCTGTTAATCTGTGAATATTCATTTGTTCAATATGTTTACACCTGTGGGTCCATTGCAGGGCTGAAAAGCAACAGCCACTGTTGGGGTGTAGGCCTAACAGGTGAAACCCGAGGAGCTATAGCGTGTAGCACGCACTGTCCTGTGATGGGTGTGTATACTGAGAAAGAAAAATAGCTTTAGTTGGCTGGTTAATGTGCAAGATGTGTCCTTTTTCTTAATTTGATCTTATGCGTGGACACTACGCAGATGGTTTTTTCCTTACAATTGTGTAACTGCTTTGCAGCCCAAGTGATGTCTTGTTATTGAAAATTAGATGTTAATTAATTTCATTCATTGTTCATGGCTCCTGCCGTTCGCAGCGGGGAGTTCCCTTTTTGTGTGTGTGCTTATGTGTATTCATTCATAACACTGTTCTTCGTTATGAAATTATGATCCATGCTTTAGACCGTACGTAACTCCTGGCGTTTGCAACGGGGAGTCTCATTGTTAATGTTATGATAATGAAATTATTATGTTGTTGATCCTGCCATTCGCAACCATCCTTTTTTGTTAATGTTATGATTATGATATGATTATGTTATTGATTGCAAAGATATGTTTTACCTCCTACTGTTCGCAACGGGGAGGCCTTTTGTGCTTTTGTGTTGTAAATTCTGCACCTTAATTTTGGTAATGTCCATGTGCTGCAGGGACAATATTAAGATATTTTTGTAAGCTAAGACCTATTGTTTTAATATATATTTCACGATTCCATTATGAATGTTTGATACTTGTCTTGGCTTAGTTTGAATGATTATGTTTTTCTGTATATGTTTTTATAATACCTCATGTTTATCATTATTGTTGTTTATGTGTTAATAGGTTGGTGGTTGGTATGGTTGGTTCAATCCAACCATGATTTGAAATAAAGAGAGAGGAAACCAACGAGCTGGTGTTGGTGTGGAAGTTCACGTGTCAACTCTCTCTCTCTTCCCCACCTCCTACTCCCCTCTTCCCTCCTTATCCACCTCCTTTACAACATGATCAATCATTTCACTGAACACAGGAAAAATCAATAGCACTATTTCCTCTGTCATGATCAATCATTTCACTGAACACAGGAAAAATCAATAGCACTATTTCCTCTGTCATGATCAATCATTTCACTGAACACAGGAAAAATCAATAGCACTATTTCCGCTGTCAGAGTAGAAAGTAAAAACGCCGTCAAAATTTTGATCATATAAACCATTTAAGGAAGTTAAATTGAACACAGTACAAAATTCAATCAGCAGCTTACCAAAACCACTGATAATAGAATCTTGTGATTTTTGCCCATAAACACTTTCATCTTTTCTGTCCATACTCATATCTGAGTCAGTACGTAAACCCCACTCTCCAATGCGTGCATTTAGATCACACCCCCCCCCCCCCCCCCCCCGCCAATGTAATGGAAATCATCACCTTCCTCGTGCAGGGTTATTACAAACTGCTCTAACATTTCAAGTGTACAGGAATAATCTTTGTCAATATAGAAATGGCTATCTACAGGATGGTCATAAACACCAAAAAATAAAACATCTTTTTCACTCTGAAATAGATTTTGAGAAAATCGAGCACAAAGAACACTCTCAATTTTTGTATCAATATACTGTACAAAGTTTGAAGAGAATTCTTAATCAACAAAACGACACCCCTGCCCATGCGAGTGAACTTGACTGCTGGACAATGAAAAACCATGAAATCCTTGAAACGAATGTTAACGTCAAACGATTTTAATGTGAAGGTTTCACAAAGACAACAACAGATATCAAAGGAAATAATATATTTTACAAAGTCTGGGTCAGACATTTTCCCCAACAATCCTTCAATGTTCCAACACATAAGAGAGACCGCTTTTGATTTGTTTGTATCTCTTGTTGGATTATTGTTAGGTTGGCTGCATCCATTTTTTCTGTTTTCTGTGTGTTTTGTTGGAAAGACATTGGCCACGTTCCTATTTCTTTTTGTCACGAGTGTCACTGGATGCGCTGTTGCGTGTGCCTACTGTATTTTGTTGGCCAGCCTGTTTGTGAGTGGTAGAGCTATACCATAAGTTAAGCCTGCCCACAGCGCGAGACAAGCTACCTTCCTCACTTCTACTCCCACCCCTCTCTCTTTCCCCTGTGTGTGCTTGACTTGCTTGACTTGTTTCAATTCATCTCCCTGCTGTGCCGCTAAGGTTTGCATGAACATTGTCCGATTGGCTAGTGCCTGGGTCAGCTGGGGTCAGGGTTTTGTTGTCAGGGGAACCCCAGTTGCTGATTGGCTGATGGAGCTTTGCTTTGTCAGAGCTTGTGCGTTCACTGATTAATTTGCATGCAGCTATACTCTCTGATTCTGCATGCCTGCTTGTCTATTGGAGGCAATGTAAGTTTGGTGGGGATTCCCTGATGTAATGGGGTTGCCTGTGGATGGGAAATACCTGCTCTTATGAGTGCATGTCTGCGTGTGTGTTTCTGTGTGTGTAGCTGTTGTATTGTTGATCATGTTGGTCTCTGACGTGCAATCGGCCCTTCACACAGAACCCTGTCTTCCCCTCCTCTCTCAGGTCTCTCAGTGTTGCTGTCTGTCGTCATGTCCGGTCCTGTGTAGCTCACAGTCTGTCTTCCTGCATCTTGCTTCTGGCATCTCGGTTTGTCATCAGTTTCATCACGTCTCCCCACCTCTGGAACTTGGCTATCACTGGTCTCGGGTTGTTGTTTGATGGGTTGTGTCTGCCCAGTCTGTGGGCACGTTCGATTGTGTCATCACCCCAGTCCACTTCAGGTACATAGGTGTCCAGGGTCAGTTTTACCTTATCAGCACAGTTTTCAGTTCCAGACAATCCACAAGACTCTGGGATACCAAACAGCTTGATATTGTTGCGTCTGGAGAAGCTTTCTAGGCGGTCTACTTCATCTTCTAGACTTTCTATCTTCATTTTCATGTTTTCCTGCTTCTTATCTAGGAATTTTACGGCTGAGTAATTTTCCTGCACTACTCGTTTAGTGTCCGTGACATCTGTGCACAACCCAGACAAGGTGTCTGACAGCTGGGAGTGTTGATCCTCTCTTTGTTTGATTGCTTCAGTTTGAGTGGTCAGGGAATCACTGAGTGCCTTCACCGCCTGTAGTACCTGGATCATTTGCGATTCCATAC
>CM065744.1:50944080-50951580 GCA_033310375.1 Conus canariensis
AACTCTTCCAAATGAGCACTGCCTTGCTAAGGAAAGAAGTGGTCAGTGTATGGAAATGAACTCTTCCAAATGAGCACTGCCTTGCTAAGGAAAGAAGTGGTCAGTGTGTGGAAATGAACTCTTCCAAATGAGCACTGCCTTGCTAAGGAAAGAAGTGGTCAGTGTGCAGTGTGTGGAAATGAACTCTTCCAAATGAGCACTGCCTTGCTAAGGAAAGAAGTGGTCAGTGGTCAGTGTGTGGAAATGAACTCTTCCAAATGAGCACTGCCTTGCTAAGGAAAGAAGTGGTCAGTGTGCAGTGTGTGGAAATGAACTCTTCCAAATGAGCACTGCCTTGCTAAGGAAAGAAGTGGTCAGTGTGCAGTGTGTGGAAATGAGCTCTTCCAAATGAGCACTGCCTTGCTAAGGAAAGAAGTGGTAGTGTGCAGTGTGTGGAAATGAACTCTTCCAAATGAGCACTGCCTTGCTAAGGAAAGAAGTGGTCCGTGTGCAGTGTGTGGAAATGAACTCTTCCAAATGAGCACTGCCTTGCTAAGGAAAGAAGTGGTCAGTGTGCAGTGTGTGGAAATGAACTCTTCCAAATGAGCACTTCCTTGCTAAGGAAAGAAGTGGTCAGTGTGCAGTGTGTGTAATGAACTCTTCCAAATGAGCACTGCCTTGCTAAGGAAAGAAGTGGTCAGTGTGCAGTGTGTGGAAATGAACTCTTCCAAATGAGCACTGCCTTGCTAAGGAAAGAAGTGGTCAGTGTATGGAAATGAACTCTTCCAAATGAACACTGCCTTGCTAAGGAAAGAAGTGGTCAGTGTATGGAAATGAACTCTTCCAAATGAGCACAGCCTTGCTAAGGAAAGAAGTGGTCAGTGTGCAGTGTGTGGAAATGAACTCTTCCAAATGAGTACAGCCTTGCTAAGGAAAGAAGTGGTCAGTGTGCAGTGTGTGGAAATGAACTCTTCCAAATGAGCACTGCCTTGCTAAGGAAAGAAGTGGTCAGTGTGCAGTGTGTGGAAATGAACTCTTCCAAATGAGCACTGCCTTGCTAAGGAAAGAAGTGGTCAGTGTGCAGTGTATGGAAATGAACTCTTCCAAATGAGCACAGCCTTGCTAAGGAAAGAAGTAGTCAGTGTGCAGTGTATGGAAATGAGCTCTTCCAAATGAGCACAGCCTTGCTAAGGAAAGAAGTGGTCAGTGTATGGAAATGAACTCTTCCAAATGAGCACTGCCTTGCTAAGGAAAGAAGTGGTCAGTGTGCAGTGTATGGAAATGAACTCTTCCAAATGAGCACAGCCTTGCTAAGGAAAGAAGTAGTCAGTGTGCAGTGTATGGAAATGAGCTCTTCCAAATGAGCACAGCCTTGCTAAGGAAAGAAGTGGTCAGTGTATGGAAATGAACTCTTCCAAATGAGCACTGCCTTCTGCCTTCCCAACCCACTCTGTGCCTTTCTTTCTCTGTCACATGTACTCATCGTACACAAGTCAAATGTAGGAAAACTGCCCTCTTCTTTGTCTGTTTCTATGTTTTTCAGTTATGGTAATTTAAGTTTTGTCAAAAAAAAATCATTCGTCAACCCACGAAGGTTCAAAGTCCTCAGCATTTGATATACAAGTGACGCACAAAACTGTGTAAATATTAGTTATTCACATAGGACAGCACACGTAAAACAGGATTGGGTGAGAAGACAACTGATTCCTGTAGGTGAAATGGCGATTTTGAAATCACTTATTTTAGCAAAACTTGTTCACCTATGGCTTTTACCACTTGGTCTACCAAACGCATGTTTCTAGACCTTACAGAAATGGTTTTACATTTTTTTTTAATACGAAGAAATTGATAATGAATCTGGACACAAAAGCATCAGAAATGGTGGTACTGGACAACCAGAACTAAAAATGTTTGCTTCATGTTTGCTTCATCTTAAAAATAACTTTATTCCGATAATTCACACCACAGATTACAAATGGAAAAAAAATCGCAACAGACAAATGTCCACTTCTTTGTCATATCGAAAAATCTGGAAGAGAAATACTTTCCAATTTTTGTAAATCACACATTTTTTTTATAGAGTTAGTTGTAAAAATTCTGGTGAACTTCTTGCAGAGCCAGTGTTTTATAATGATGGAATACACCTGGGAAAAAGGTTCTTTTGGTAAAGCGTGGAGCAATGAAGGAATCAACTGTATTGCCTTTTTTTTTTTTAATTGAAAATGGTCTTTTCATTTCTTAGGAACAATTCAAACAGAACAGTGATGTTAATACAACGCTGTTACTTTTATTTTATTATGTGTGCTATGAAATATTACTGGACGACCGTATTCATTCAAAATGCTGGACATACTGGCACACAAAACTGAATATTGAGAATGATTGAAAAGCATTTATAACTGAAGTAAACTTTCTGACAATTCTGAAATTGAATTGGTTGCATTTACAAATAGTCCACAGGCGCCTTGGGACGAATGTTACACTGAAGACAATTGGTGTTCTAAACAGTGAATGGTGTACTATCTGTTGCTCATTTAAAGATAGCATTGCACATGCTTTGGCAATGTGCAGTAATTAAACGTTTCTGGCAAAATCTTGCGGCTGTAATCAATGAAAAACGTTTATTTACATTTAATTCAGAGACAACTTAATCATAAGCCATAACTGGAATTGATGAATGTATACATACTGAGCCTGCCTTTTATATCATGATATTATTCACTGATACTTCATCTCTACATACTGAGCCTGCCTTTTATATCATGATATTATTCACTGATACTTCATCTCTACATACTGAGCCTGCCTTTTATATCATGATATTATTCACTGATACTTCATCTCTACATACTGAGCCTGCCTTTTATATCATGATATTATTCACTGATACTTCATCTCTACATACTGAGCCTGCCTTTTATATCATGATATTATTCACTGATACTTCATCTATACATACTGAGCCTGCCTTTTATATCATGATATTATTCACTGATACTTCATCTCTACATACTGAGCCTGCCTTTTATATCATGATATTATTCACTGATACTTCATCTATACATACTGAGCCTGCCTTTTATATCATGATATTATTCACTGATACTTCATCTCTCAGTGTTCATTGCACCCCTCTCTCCCACACTACAAGTATTTCTTAATAAGCTGTACAACAATTATGGAATTGAAGAGTTTATTGCTCACAAACACTTTAGATACAAGTATTTCTTAATAAGCTGTACAACAATTATGGAATTGAAGAGTTTACTGAAAAAAAAAAAAATTAACACAAGCATTTAATCAGTAAATATCTCTTACATAAGATTATGTTTACAGGCACAGATTATACTGTGAATACATGTGGATCTCGTACATTGTACTGTTTTTACTATGATTGTACCCGTCTAGAACATTGTACATTATTATTCTGTATAAGCCTCATGGATAATGTACAGAACCTTCATAAACCAGTTTGTGTTGTAATCCCCCAGTCCCAATTTTCATTATATATATATATATATATATATATATATATATATATATATAGAGAGAGAGAGAGAGAGAGAGAGAGAGAGAGAGAGAGAGAGATTTGCCTCCCTCTCTCCCTCTCTCTCAATCTCTCTCTCTCTCTCTCTCTCTCTCTCTCTCTCTCTCTCTCTCTCTCTCTGCCTGTTTTGTCAGTCCTCCCGTTGTGAGTTTTTTGTCCGCTTCAGAATCATATTTTAATAACATATTATGATTAAGAGTGATGTTTAATTTATTTGAACGCTTTTTAAAAATATTCATCTTAACTTGTACGAATAGCTTTTTATATCATTTATCCTTTTGTATGTATCATTATTCATACTATCTTGATTAAACTGTTGTTTAAACATTCACGTGCTCTTTTGTATTGTGTGAATGAACATTATTTTGTGCCCTGTTTCATGTGATAACTCTGTTTCAGTTGGATCATTCATAGTTTTGTTATCAAGAATATGTTAGAAATATCTGCCCCATGTAACTGAATATCAATGTGAATAAAAAATAAAAATAAAAAAAATAACGAACAAACAGCGTAACTCTTGCGCCTGTGATGGCACGCCCATAACTCAAACGATTTCTGCTTATGAAACCGAGTCGCCTAGCAGAAATGACAGCACAGAGCACACAGAACAAACAGCAGAAATGACAGCACAGAGCACACAGAACAAACAGCAGAAATGACAGCACAGAGCACACAGAACAAACAGCAGAAATGACAACACAGAGCACACAGAACAAACAGCAGAAATGACAGCACAGAGCACACAGAACAAACAGCAGAAATGACAGCACAGAGCACACAGAACAAACAGCAGAAATGACAGCACAGAGCACACAGAACAAACAGCAGAAATGACAGCACAGAGCACACAGAACAAACAGCAGAAATGACAGCACAGAGCACACAGAACAAACAGCAGAAATGACAGCACAGAGCACACAGAACAGACAGCAGAAAGGACAACACAGAGCACACAGAACAAACAGCAGAAATGACAGCACAGAGCACACAGTAGAAAAATCAGAAATGGCAGCACAGAGCACACAGAACAAACATCAGAAATGACAACACAGAGCACACAGAACAAACAGCAGAAATGACAGCACAGAGCACACAGAACAAACAGCAGAAATGACAACACAGAGCACACAGAACAAACAGCAGAAATGACAGCACAGAGCACACAGAACAGACAGCAGAAAGGACAACACAGAGCACACAGAACAAACAGCAGAAATGACAGCACAGAGCACACAGAACAGACAGCAGAAAGGACAACACAGAGCACACAGAACAAACAGCAGAAATGACAGCACAGAGCACACAGAACAGACAGCAGAAAGGACAACACAGAGCACACAGAACAAACAGCAGAAATGACAGCACAGAGCACACAGAACAGACAGCAGAAAGGACAACACAGAGCACACAGAACAAACAGCAGAAATGACAGCACAGAGCACACAGAACAAACAAGGGGACATCCCCTAAAAGGATGTTCTAAGCTTGCCTATATAACTCGTACCAGACACATCTACAGAGCATTAACAAATTAGAAATGAACAAACACATGTAAACGTTTAAGATTTCTGTTCATACCAATCAAATTGAGGTTACCTGTATGTGTTACTTTTCGTCCGTGTGTTTGTTTGACTATATTCAAGATGGAAAAGGCACGCTTGGTGGTTCAACGGACTAAATATTCAACCGCCGTGATTTTGTTAAGAGCTCATGATACCATTACTTCAAACATACGGCTAATAGAAAGTTGTAAGTTTGTAAGAAAAATAAATTCTTCCTCTTCTTCTCTCTCTCTCTTTTTTTTTTAAATGAACAAATTTAATATGAAATCATTTTACAAACACACATACAATACAAACAAATTTACATAACAATTGCTTACAAAAAGAAAAAAAACCCAAAAAAACCCCGAAAACACACACACACACACACACACACACACACACACACACACACACACACACACACAAAAAATGCAATCGAACAATCATTTATCCTTGAACACAAAACAAAAGGGGGAACAAGGGGCCTTGGGGGTGGGGGGGGGTTGGGGGGGGGTCCATTAGCATTCTCATATCAAATACAAATCAAACATGTATATATACAAATTTTCAACCATTTTCAAAAACACGCAATTAAAGTAGATCTTGATGAATGTGGTACTGGTAGTTTAAAGATGAAATACGTATGTTCTAAGCTACACACAAAAAGTTAAGGATCACTTTCACAAACATTCATAACTGTCAAAATAAGAAAGTCAATGCGCTGAAGTTTGGCCAACATATAATTCCATTCTTTAGTGATAACGATACACAATTGCCTTCAATCTGGAGCAATCGTTTGGTGTGTACATTTGATTAAAGTGGGTACGTATCCAAATTTGATTTCCCAAAGTCATTGAAATCACAAGACAGGGCATTCTGATGCTCCCAAAAGCTCAGTAATGCGTGTAACCACCATGGCTGTTCTGGCACTCGGCGCAGCGAGTCCTCATCGAGTTGACCAGGTTGGTGAAGATCCTCTGTGGAAGCGCCTGCCACTCAGCCTGCGGCATCTGGTAGAGGTGTTGGGCATCCCTGGGAGGGGGGTGGCTCCTCACTTTGCGATCCAGCTCATCCCAGAGGTTCTCAATCGGGTTGAGATCGGGACTGCATGCTGGCCACTCCATTCTGTTGACTCCAGACTGCTGCAGGAAGTCGTTGACCACCCTTGCCCTGTGGGGCGAGCCTTGTCATCCTGGTAGACAGCCCTCAGTCCCATCTGCTGCAGTGTAGGCACAGCCAGCGGTCGAAGGATCTCATCCTGGTATTGGATGCCAGTCAGGTTACCCTGTACATGATACAAGGGTGTTCTGTGGTGAAGGCTGAAGGCCCCCCAGACCATTACAGAACCTCCACCAAAGGCCACCTTTTCTTGGACAGTGGCGTCAATAAAGCGTTGCCCTGGGCGCCTCCAGACCCTCAGTCGGCCGTCGTTGTGGTGAAGGGTGAAGCGTGATTCATCACTGAACAGGACATGGGACCATTGCTGACGTGTCCACCTCACGTGACGTGCGCAGAAGGCGCGGCGTGCTGCCCTATGGGCTGGAGTTAAGCGTGGCCGTACTGCTGGGCAACGAGAACGGAGATTAAACCCATGTAGGCGGTTCCGTATGGTCTGCTGGCTGATGTTGATGTTAGTAGCCACCCTGAACTGCCTTTGAATTATGCTGGAAGAGGCTGTTCTTGTCTGCAGGGCTTGTCGTTCAATAAGACGATCGTCACGTGGGGTTGTCTTCTTCGGTCGACCAGATCTGCGTCTTTCATGGACAATCCCAGTGGCTGTGAAGCATTGAATCAGTCGGACAATGACCGAGATGGACACATGAAGTCGCCTGGCCACTTCTCGCTTGGGAACACTATCTTGGAACCATGCAACAGCTCGTCCCCTATCCAACTCGCTTAATTTTCGTCGTGGAGGCATTGTCAGATCAGGCCTACTACTGGTGGAATGTCTTCTTATATAGCCAAGCGAGCGACAGCATCTCACACATAAACAGCAGTGCTTGCACGTGCATAATGGTTTTTCCATCTGGCAAGTGCAATGTGTTCAGGCAGAACGGTCCAAAACAAGGTCATTTTTCGCGAGTTTCCGCTTTTCCGTTTGCGGCCCAGCTCAGTAGTAGAGAATACCGTGCAATTTTCGCACTAACACAACATCGCCCACTTACAGCTGAACAAGAATTCATGACAATTTGGCCGGACTAAGAAATAAATAACAGTAGCGAACTGAGTTTATTACGCAATGTTTTCACATACCGATCCTTAACTTTTTGTGCGTAGTATATTTTGAATTTTAATATTCAAACTCATCGAGAATCGTCTTGTACAAAAGCCACGTTTGATCAAATTGTGCACAAGTTCCATTTATAATTGCCATGTAACATTCCAAGTAATATCTATCTTTCAACAATGTAACAAAGGTTTGCACATGTG
>CM065744.1:50956580-50959080 GCA_033310375.1 Conus canariensis
ATAGTGAGTTGAGAGAGTGAGGCTGACCTAGGCCTTAAGTATGGGCTCCTCTGTTCTCAGTACACACGGTTTCTGTCAGCATCACTCCGCCTGTAGCTCTTGGCCCAAAGACCTGTCACCTGTAGCTCTTGGCCCAAAGACCTGTCACCTGTAGCTCTTGGTCCAAAGACCTGTCACCTGTAGCTCTTGGCCCAAAGACCTGTCACCTGTAGCTCTTGGCCCAAAGACCTGTCACCTGTAGCTCTTGGTCCAAAGACCTGTCACCTGTAGCTCTTGGCCCAAACACCTGTCACCTGTAGCTCTTGGCCCAAACACCTGTCACCTGTAGCTCTTGGCCCAAACACCTGTCACCTGTAGCTCTTGGCCCAAAGACCTGTCACCTGTAGCTCTTGGCCCAAAGACCTGTCACCTGTAGCTCTTGGCCCAAAGACCTGCTGTGGCAGAACAGGGAGGACTGAAATCAGAGTTGGTCCTCTTCTGGACAAGCTGCCCTTCCTGGCTGATGGGCCTCGTCTACCCCCTTCCCCCTCCCCCCCCCCCAGCACATCCATCTCACGTGACTGACGTAATGATGGTGACCATCCCCCATCACTCCATTAAGCCTTCCCTTCCCTCCCCCTTGACCAATATCTAATTTGGTAACCATCCTCCATCATTACATTTAGATTCCCACACCTCCCCCCATTTAATCTGCATTTTGTTGGTGATTATCCTGCATCATTCCATTTAAATTCTTACCCCTCCTCCCACTAAACCTGCATTTTGTTGGTGATCATCCTCCATCATTCAGTTCTAGTGCCCCAGTCCCACCGTCCTCTCCCTCTCCTCCCAGTCCTCTGACCAGGACCTCAGACAGCGAGACTCAGACATTTCTAACGCGTTTCCTTTTGAACATGACACTGCTGATATGTCTAGTGCTGTTGTTACTGCTAAGGACAGTGACACTGTGGACATGTCTAGTGCTACTGTTACTGTTAAGGACAGTGACATTGTTGATATGTCTAGTGTTGTTGTTACTGTTAAGGACAGTGACACTGTGGACATTTCTAGTGCTACTGTTACTGCTAAGGACAGTGACATTGTTGATATGTCTAGCGCTGTTGTTACTGTTAAGGACAGGGACACTGTGGACATGTCTAGTGCTACCGTTACTGTTAAGGACAGTGACATTGTTGATATGTCTAGCGCTGTTGTTACTGTTAGGGACAGTGACATTGTTGACATGTCTAGTGATGTTGTTACTGTTGAGGACAGTGATATTGTTGACATGTCTAGCGCTAATGTTACTGTTACGGACAGTGACATTGTTGATATGTCTAGCGCTGTTGTTACTGTTAGGGACAGTGACATTGTTGGCTGTTGTTACTGTTAGGGACAGTGACATTGTTGACATGTCTAGTGATGTTGTTACTGTTAAGGACAGTGACATTGTGGACATGTGGCATTGTTACTGTTAAGGACAGTGACATTGTGGACGTGTGGCATTGTTACTGTTAAGGACAGTGACATTGTGGACATGTCTAGTGCTGTTGTTACTGTTATGGACAGTGACATTGCGGACATGTGGCATTGCTACTGTTAAGGACAGTGGCGTTGTGGACATGTGGCATTGTTACTGTTAAGGACAGTGACATTGTGGACATGTCTAGTGCTGCTGTTACTGTTAAGGACAGTGACATTGTGGACATGTCCAGTGCTGCTGTTACTGTTAAGGACAATGACATTGTGGACATGTGGCATTGTTACTGTTAAAGACAGTGACATTGTTGACATGTCTAGTGCTGCTGTTACTGTTAAGGACAGTGACATTGTTGACATGTCTGGTGCAGTTGTTACTGTTAAAGACAGTGACATTGTTGCTATGTCTAGTGGTGTTGTTATTGTTAAGGACAGTGACATTGTTGCTATGTCTAGTGGTGTTGTTATTGTTAAGGACAGTGACATTGTTGATATGGCTAGCGCTGTTCTTACTGTTGAGGACAGTGATATTGTTGACATGTCTAGCGCTAATGTTACTGTTACGGACAGTGACATTGTTGACATGTCTAGCGCTAATGTTACTGTTACGGACAGTGACATTGTTGACATGTCTAGTGATGTTGTTACTGTTAAGGACAGTGACATTGTGGACATGTGGCATTGTTACTGTTAAGGACAGTGACATTGTGGACGTGTGGCATTGTTACTGTTAAGGACAGTGACATTGTGGACATGTCTAGTGCTGTTGTTACTGTTATGGACAGTGATATTGCGGACATGTGGCATTGCTACTGTTAAGGACAGTGGCGTTGTGGACATGTGGCATTGTTACTGTTAAGGACAGTGACATTGTGGACATGTCTAGTGCTGCTGTTACTGTTAAGGACAGTGACATTGTGGACATGTCCAGTCCTGCTGTTACTGTTAAGGACAATGACATTGTGGACATGTGGCATTGTTACTGTTAAAGACAGTGACATTGTTGACATGTGGCATTGTTACTGTTAAGGACAGTGTCATT
>CM065744.1:50970659-50993159 GCA_033310375.1 Conus canariensis
CACCGAACATGTGCACGCACGCGTACGTGCTTTCGCGCGTGAATGTGTGTCTGTCTCTGTGTGTGTATGCTTGTGCGTAGCTGCATTTGTTTGTGACAGTCTGTTCGTCGGAGCCTATAACTTGAATTTTTTGTAATTAGTTCCCTTGGAAGTGAAGACATGGATTTAGGTCACAAAGGAGCAAGAGTTTTTGTACTTGTTTTGTAATTATACTATACTTTGGAAATTCTGTGCGAACATTGTGGTGAGGACGGCTGGTTTGACAGTAAGCCCTGTGCACGTTTCACACGATATTGAATAAAAAAACTTAAACGGATTTTCTGACAGAAACAATGATAAAGACAAAGACGGCAATGGGAGTCAGAGAAGCAAGGGACGGTTGCCCTAATGTGCGGACATTTCATTGAGACTGAACGTGGGCGCGATCACAACTCTATTTTTCTGTGCGTGTGTGAGCGTGCGACTGTGGAATAAAAAGTACAGGGGTAGATGTGACTGTGGTTTAGAGTGCAGTAGTCGATTTCTGACCTGTTCCCCTCCCAACACTCTGTCTCCTGCTCTGGAAGGATGACGACACTGTTGATCCAAAAGTTCAATGCACAACAGATAAACTGCTTCGTCATAAATAACCACATCAATAGAAACACGCGTCCTCTGTCACGAAATTCTTTCCTTCCATTCGTTAGAGGGTCTGGGAATCGAAACTTTAAATAGTGCCTGTGTGTGTGTGGACTCTAAATCTGCTTGTGTGTGTGTGTGTGTGTGTGGGGGGGGGGGGGGGGGGGGGGGGGGTGAGTCCTTTCATAGTCACATCTGATTTTTGTGAATTATCAGTAAAAGACACTATACAATATAAATCGTACGTGTTTGACATATTGTAAAGGGTGGGTGGGTGGAGGTGGAGATAAGGAGGGTAGAGGGGAGTAGGAGATGGGGAAGAGAGCGAACTGACACATCAACTTCCACACCAACACCAGCTCGTTGGTTTCCTCTCTCTTTTTATTTCAAATCATGGTTGGATAGAACCAACCATACCAACCATCGACCTATTAAGACATAAAGAATAATAATCATAAACATGAGGTACTATCTAAAAACATATACAGAAAAACATATCTTTGCAATCAATAACATAATCATATCATAATCATAACATTAACCAAAGGAGACCCCCGTTGTGAACGGCAGGATCAACAACATAATAATTTTATTATCACATATTAACAATGGGACTCCCCGTTGTGAACGGCAGGATCAACAACATAATAATTTCATTACTATAACATTAAGAAAAGGGATCCCCGTTGTGAACGGCAGGATCAACAACATAATAATTTCATTACTATAATATTAAGAAAGGGGATCCCCGTTGTGAACGGCAGGATCAACAACATAATAATTTCATTACTATAACATTAAGAAAGGGGATCCCCGTTGTGAACGGCAGGATCAACAACATAATGATTTCATTGTTATAACATTAACAATGGGACTCCTCGTTGTGAACGGCAGGATCAACAACATAATGATTTTATTGTTATAACATTAACAATGGGACTCCCCATTGCGAACGGCAGGAGTTACATACAGTCAACAGCATGTGTCATAATTTCATAGTGAAGAACAGTATTATGAATGAACATACATAAGCACACACACAAAAAATGGAACTCCCCGTTGCGAACGGCAGGAGCAATGAACAATAAACGAAATTAATTAATATCTAATTTTCAACAGCAGTTACACAATTGTATGGAAAAAATCATATGATTAGTGTCCACACATATACTGTTAAAAAAAAGTTAAGAACCAACATTGAGAATGCATAAAAACTTTAAAAATTCACAAAAATTCAATTGTACCGCCTTTGTGGTCCAAACAAATTGAATCACACGCACAAATTGATAGTGAATGCGGCAACTGCAATTTTGTGGCACACATTTCTCACGCGCCTTGAAAAACACGTGTCGCGACTTGTCATTTTTGGAACAAATTGGGTTGAATTTCTGATGTGTTTGGGATCCGAGGAGCATGTGCTGAATCAAAATCATGTGAAGCACGAGCTAAATCAGGCTGTAGGTCATAAAGTATGCTCAACCAAATGTCTTTAAAAGCCACTGTGCTGGCGAAAAATGCAATGCAACAGCATGCCTCCACGTCGAAGACTGAACGAGCTGGATCGAGGAAGAGCAATAGAATGGCTCCAAGAAGGAGTTGCAGTCCGGGAAGTGGCACGGAGACTTGGGGTATCACACTCTGTTGTTATCAGACTCAGACAACGCTTTCAAGACACAGGAAAAGTGCAAGAACGACCACGCTCTGGTCGACCCAGAATAACAACACGAGAGGACCGATACATTGAAAGGCAGGCCACACAAGAAAGAACAGCAAGTGCAAACAACATCGGACGTCGCCTTAGAGATGCCACCAACACTGTTGTCAGTGATCAGACCATACGAAACCGCCCACACGCCGCTAACCTCCGTGCTCGACGACCAGCCATAAGACCTCGTTTGACTGATGCCCACAGAGCAGCACGCCGAGTATGGTGCACGCAGCACGTGAGATGGACACATGAACAGTGGGCTAACGTGATGTTTACAGACGAGTCGCGGTTCTGCCTGGATCCCACCGATAGACGGAACAGGGTCTGGAGACGCCGTGGGGAGCGTTTTGCAGAAGAAGCTGTCCTGGAAAGGAACCGCTATGGTGGGGGATCCGTTATGATTTGGGGCGGCATAAGCACACGCTACAGAACGGTTCTCTACAATGTGGCCGGGAACTTGAATGGTGTTCGCTACCAGAGATTTTGCAACCCCTGGTGCTGCCAGCCCTTCAACAGCTTGGACCTCAGGCAGTCTTTCAAGACGACAATGCACGGCCCCATCGCTCCAGAGCAGTAAACACGTTTCTCCAAGCTGCTGGTGTCAACAGAATGCAGTGGCCCACAAACAGCCCAGACATGAACCCCATGAACATCTTTGGGATGAGCTAGGCCGGAGACTGCAGTAGCATCGTCCTCCTCCTGCTAACCTGGGTCAGCTGTTTGAGTCACTCCAGCAGGAGTGGGCTGCTGTCCCCCAGGCCTTTCTGTGCAGACTGGTGAACTCCATGCGACAACGCTGCCTTGCCAAAACGGGGAACACACACGTTATTAACCATAACATTGAACAAACACTCCTCCTGTGACTTTCAAATTTGGGGGTGGGGGTGTTTGTACTGCGCTCGATTCCAGTTTGTTGATTCCTCGGACTTGTCATTGTCTTTACACACTTTTCACATATTCAATAAATTCATGTTACACTTGGAGATTGATCACTTCCCAATTTTCTTTTTTATAAGTCAGTGAAATGTTGGTCCTTAACTTTTTTGAACAGTATATATGATCAAACTCAGAAAGGACACATCTTACACATTAACCAGCCAACTAAAGCTGTCTTTCTTTCTCAGCACACACACCTACCTCAGGACAGTGCGTGCTACACGCTATGGCTCCTCGCGTTTCACCTGTTAGGCCCACACCCCGGCCCAACAATGGCTGTTGCTTTTCAGCCCTTCAATGGACTCACGGGTGCAAACAGGTAAAACACTTTTTTGTAACAGGTAGCAACCCAGACACACAGAGGAATAATCAAACTACCTTCACTGGCTGCATCTTAATCATTTGCACAGGCCGCCGTGCGGTTTCATCACTGTGACTTAACCCTATCCGTCTCGCCAGCCAACAAGAGCGACGTTTACAAGCCAGTTTGTCTAGTGTTCGAACACAAGGAACCTGTAGAGCGCGCGTTAAACGTTATCCACAGATCACAATAAAAGACAGCAACGTCTGTAATCTATGTTTCCTGGCATCGATTTGTTGATTACCCACAATAAAATCTGTGACAATACTGAATAACTGTTTCTGATTTCATTCTTATTAAGCGTCAGCACCTGCTTAGTTACAAAGTTACCTGAATAATTGACTGTGGAAATTTGGTATATAACATTTCCAGTAAATAAGAAAATGGAGTTTGTATAATACAAATATAACATAGAACTTTTAACTTCCATTTACTAAAGTTGTTTCACGAAAATAGTACTCTATCTACCCTCACTCTAGGTAAAACATAGCCAAACCAACGGCAAAAACCATCAACATACCTTTACATTCACAAACACCTGAATGACAGAACCAGCGTCGCAGCCTTCACGACACTCTGCTCAGTGAAGATATGATCTCAGAGCCAGAACGCTGGGAGTATATAGGCTTTCCGCCCCTTTAAACGAGATCTTTCGAGAAAGTCTTTTGTGGCCTGAGTCACAATAGAACGACTATAACAGTCTAAAGTGTTTAAACTCTGACTCCGGCGGGGCTGCTCTTGACCAGACATTCTATCCCCCACGGCCCGACAACCAACGGGGCCGACCGCCATGTAAGTGGCTGGATCTGGTGGAGTGCAGAGGAACTAGACCCTTCAGACTCTGTACCTAGGGCAAAATCCAGCATCCCACCTGAAGATGTTTGAGTTCTAAAATCTCAAGTCCACCTCAGCAAAGACAACACCAATCACGGCTCCACGGTCTCCCAGGGCTGTCCCCCCGGCCTATACTCAGCCTCCCAGACCAAACCATCCAGACCAGCCATGGTCAAAGGGAGGCTCTCAAGAGCTCCTCAGCAAAGGCGACACCAATTACGATGTGGATGAAGTCCAATGGCTGTCTCTTCAAAACCAGTCTGCCCAGACCAGCCATGGGCAAATTCAGCCTCTTAATTGGCATTTCAACCTACCAGCTAGGTTGCCCCTCACTGCGATTCTATCCCGCGTTTGAGGGTTAACCACTACAACTCTCTGTTCTCAAAGGTTGGGCAGAATCGTACACTTTACAATATCATTATCGTTAATTTCTCCATCATTATCATTTGGCGCCCAATTGGAGAAGAGAAGTGGTTCTTTCTTCATGTTCATCTTTGCAAAGCATTCTTTTCACCTTTGCTTCTCTCTCTCTCTCTCTCTCTCTCTCTCTCTCTCTCTCTCTGCTTCCCTTCACTTTGCTATGTTTGTAATAATTGCGTCTGTCTCTTTCTCTTATTACAAAAAAGCTGTTCATACATGGTCTTTGTCAACAATTACTTCCTTGGCAAAACATTTTTTTTTTCTGCTCTCGGATTCATAAACTGGTTGAAAGGGTGGATCCAAGGTCTGACCTTTGCTTCTCTCTCTCTCTCTCTCTCTCTCTCTCTCTCTCTCTGCTATTTTCGTAATAATTGATTGCGTAATATCTCCTATTACTACAAAAAAGGTATTCATATGTGATAACAGATTTAGGAAAAAACAAACAAAACCTGATATTTGTGTCTATAAGATGAAGTGAGGTATCATTCATCTAAGAGCAGCGCTTACAATCTTTCTTATTCTGCCTTTCTTTGTGTGTAAGGTAAGGTAAGGTAATGTTCCTTATAGCCCAGCCGACCGCAAAGGGCCATATCAGGGCTGTCACCACGTTGAAATCAACTTACAAGTCATCAAAAAAAACAACAACAACAACAACAACAAAAAAAACTTCACACATCTCTTTAAAGTACATCTTCTAAAACGCACCAGACACTTTGTTAGAAATCTTCTGTGTGTGTGTGTGTGTGTGTGTGTGTGCGCGCGCGCGCGCGCGCGCGTGCGTAGCTGCATATATTTGTGCCTGTCTGTACGTCGGAGCATACCACTATAATTCCTTTGTAGTTATTTCTCTTTCCGTGGCCCAACTCATATCTGCAGGTCTCTCATCCACAGTGTGATTTGAAGCTACCCATATGTTAAAACAGCAAAATAGCAACAACAAGAAATTTAAGAGAAAAAAGGAGAAAGGTACTGGCAAGAATCAATATCCTCCTCCCTTTAATTCAGTTTATGGGTAGAAACACTACTTTTTACAACAAAGGAAGGAGTTAGAAGTTCTGAATCGATAAAAATTACTTACCCTGTCCGAATATGTTCAACATTTTTTTTTCAATAAACCTTTTTCTTTTGTAATGAATTCGCTGAGTGATCATGCATTCTCGTCAGATCAACTCCAAGCATTTGTGGCATTGTCGTTGGGCCATACATTTCACCCTTTTACAACATGTGGTTAAAATTAACTCTGTAGTGTTTGTGCAATCTTTGCTGACAGAGCACGCGCGCAAAAAAAGGAAAAAAAAAAATGACAGTGAGGTGACTGCAGGCGGAAACTGACACAAACCTAACACAGAAATGACTGTTCCGTACGTTGGACAAGAAGAAAAAAAAGATAGGGGCAAACAAATGACTGTTCCGTACGTTGGACAAAAAGAAAAAAAAAGATAGGGGCAAACAAAGGACTGTTCCGTACGTTGGACAAGAAGAAAAAAAAAGATAGGGGCAAACAAAGGACTGTTCCGTACGTTGGACAAGAAGAAAAAAAAGATAGGGGCAAACAAAGGACTGTTCCGTACGTTGGACAAGAAGAAAAAAAAAGACAGGGGCAAACAAAGGACTGTTCCGTACGTTGGACAAGAAGAAAAAAAAGACAGGGGCAAACAAAGGACTGTTCCGTACGTTGGACGAGAAGAAAAAAAAAGACAGGGGCAAACAAAGGACTGTTCCGTACGTTGGACGAGAAGAAAAAAAAAGACAGGGGCAAACAAATGGACTGTTCCGTACGTTGGACAAGAAGAAAAAAAAAGACAGGGGCAAACAAAGGACTGTTCCGTACGTTGGACAAGAAGAAAAAAAGAAAGGGGCAAACAAATGACAAAACAAAACACGACGCGTTTCGAGACCTCTTTGGCCTTCTTCTTCAGCCAAGATTAACCAATATTTGGGACAATTCGAAACAAAGAACGAGAAATAAATCAATTCTCTTCTTGTAACTATTGGGCGCAAAATGAATCTATTTAAGTCAGTTCACGCGTAGAAATATTAGTTTTGACTGCCAAGGGAAGGAATTAGAAGTTCTGATTCGAAATACTTACTTCCCTTGTCTGAAAATGATCAGCATTTGTTGGAATAGAAAAGTTTTCTTTTTGTCGTTTGTAATGAATTCGCTGATTTGGCGCAAAAGAAATCTATCAAAATATTAGTTTATACTGCCAAGGGAATATATAAGAAGTTGTGAATCGAAAGAGTTAAAATTTCATATTTGTTGAATTTTGGTCTGTCTGCAATTGATATCTGAATTAAACACACACACACACACACACACACACACACACACACACACACACACACACACACACACACACACACACTGTTGCATGGCAACCTTCCAACTCAAAATGGACACGCTTAAACGCCGTCTGTTTCAATCCCCAGGGTACACCATTGCAGACAACGGAGTATGCTGGTGATTCAATGGAACTCCTGGGCCAAACAGATACGTTAGAATGAGTTTCAGACATCCAGAGACCAAGAAACCAACCAGGTGTACCGTGCATAGACTGAGCTATGTACTGTTCGGGGGCAGGGTGCATTCCCACCCCCAGATGTGGATGCTTCACACCTCTGCCACAATGACACGTGTATACTGCCAGACCACATCAGACGAGCCCAGTACAATCAACTGTCAGAGAAAATTCTGTGTAGCAGAGGGTCATTGCTCAGGTCATGGCCTGTACCCCCAATACCTTCTCCATCTCCAACTGCAAAGGGGATCAGGAGCCAGCACAGGCGTTGTGCTCACACTGACGTTGTCATACCATCATGCAGGGGCGGGGCAGGGAGGGAAGGAGTTGGGGGAGGGACTGTAGGCGGAAATGGAAACCTAGTTCCAAGAGAAATGACTACACCGCCGGACAAACCAATGACAAAACAAGAACACGACACCTTCCCAGACCTCTTGTGTCTCCTTCCGCAGGCAACATGAAACACCATTTTTGACCATTCAACACGAAGAACGAGCAATCACTCACTTTTTTTTCTCATCATGATTGGGCAAGAGCTACTCTACTTCTTCGTACGCGTCGCGTTTTATCATGTCATTTGTTTGTTTCGTTCGTTGGGCGGCATAGTCCTTTTATTGTTTTGAATTGTTTTGAAAAAAAAGGTTGATTCAATCCACAAAGAGCGATTCCAATCAAGATATTCCTGAACAACCCCAACCAAATTATTGCCCTTTGTTTTCATGCAGGAATTACTGCCCTTTGCTTTTTTCAAGGTTTCTTTAATTGTTTTTCTCAACACCGATTCACTCTGTGTGCACGAAAAGGACTACAAATGGAGTGAACATAAATCCGATTGTATTGATTTAGAGAGAATGAGTATGGACAATAAATATGAAGCGGGGAACCGGGGAGGTTAAAGAGGAACGATTTAGTTCTGTTGAACCTATATTTTGTTGTGGTGGTGGCTGATATTGTTACTGTGGTGGTTGCTGTTGCTGTTGTTACGTGTCATCGTTCTGTGCATTCTTCGCCACGCTGCTTATTAATGATGCTCTCCCATACACAAACACACTCTAGTTCATTCAGACACAGGCTTAGCCACAACAAATCCACAGGGAGCAATGTATTTCAGAGAGAACTAATTTCAACAGGAACAACTGACAAATACATCAGCAAGTGAAGGTCTATGTAGCAAATTTCTTCCACTTCTTCACCCAGACCTTCATCCTGTGTGACAAACATGCCTTCATTTTCAAATTCAACAAAGTATTCATGTTGGTTATTAATATAGCAAGCAAACCAGTGAGTTAATAGTGTGACGGTACAGGTTTTTTTAGTTTCTTCTTTTTTGTCTTATTTCTCTTGGTGTCAGTAGATAACAAAGTGCCCTGTAGGCTATAAAATATATTAAAATCATATTTGTACATTTCTTGGTTTATTTCGTGCGTGCACAGACTGTTTGCGCTTCCACGGGTACATATACTTGACATCTGCCGTTGTCATTTTGGATGGACAGAAAGGCTATTTGCTTCCAGGGGTACATATACTAGACATCTGTCTTTGTCATTTTGGATGGACAGAAAGGCTGTTTGCTTCCATGGGTACATATACTAGACATCTGCCTTTGTCATTTTGGATGGACAGAAAGGCTGTTTGCTTCCATGGGTACATATACTAGACATCTGCCTTTGTCATTTTGGATGGACAGAAAGGCTATTTGCTTCCAGGGGTACATATACTGGACATCTGTCTTTGTCATTTTGGATGGACAGAAAGGCTATTTGCTTCCATGGGTACATATACTAGACATCTGCCTTTGTCATTTTGGATGGACAGAAAGGCTGTTTGCTTCCATGGGTACATATACTAGACATCTGCCTTTGTCGTTTTGGATGGACAGAAAGGCTGTTTGCTTCCATGGGTACATATACTAGACATCTGCCTTTGTCATTTTGGATGGACAGAAAGGCTGTTTGCTTCCATGGGTACATATACTAGACATCTGCCTTTGTCATTTTGGATGGACAGAAAGTCTGTTTGCTTCCATGGGTACATATACTAGACATCTGCCTTTGTCATTTTGGATGGACAGAAAGGCTGTTTGCTTCCATGGGTACATATACTAGACATCTGCCTTTGTCATTTTGGATGGACAGAAAGGCTGTTTGCTTCCATGGGTACATATACTAGACATCTGCCTTTGTCATTTTGGATGGACAGAAAGGCTGTTTGCTTCCATGGTACATATACTAGACATCTGCCTTTGTCATTTTGGATGGACAGAAAGGCTGTTTGCTTCCATGGTACATATACTAGACATCTGCCTTTGTCATTTTGGATGGACAGAAAGGCTGTTTGCTTCCATGGGTACATATACGGGACATCTGCCTTTGTCATTTTGGATGGACAGAAGGCTGTTTGCTTCCATGGGTACATATACTGGACATCTGCCTTTGTCATTTTGGATGGACAGAAAGGCTGTTTGCTTCCAGGGTACATACACTGGACATCTGCCTTTGTCATTTTGGATGGACAGAAAGGCTGTTTGCTTCCAGGGTACATACACTGGACATCTGCCTTTGTCATTTTGGATGGACAGAAAGGCTGTTTGCTTCCAGGGGTACATACACTGGACATCTGCCTTTGTCATTTTGGATGGAAAGAAAGGCTGTTTGCTTCCAGGGGTACATATACTGGACATCTGCCTTTGTCATTTTGGATGGACAGAAAGGCTATTTGCTTCCAGGGTACATATACTGGACATCTGCCTTTGTCATTTTGGATGGACAGAAAGGCTGTTTTCCTCCTGGTAATAGAACTTGAATGATGAAGGTAGGAAGTTCGATATGTTCACCCCAACTAACGCAGTGTGTTTTAAACAAGTCCCTTCCTTTCCTCAGATCTCCCAGCCCTTGTCATTGTTCGCTAGTTGTGACATTGCAATAGACATATCGACATACCAGCTAAGATCTCCCAGCCCTTGTCATTGTTCGCTAGTTGTGACATTGCAATAGACATATCCACATACCAGCTAAGATCTCCCAGCCCTTGTCATTGTTCGCTAGTTGTGACATTGCAATAGACATATCCACATACCAGCTAAGATCTCTCAGCCCTTGTCATTGTTCGCTAGTTGTGACATTGCAATAGACATATCCACATACCAGCTAAGATCTCCCAGCCCTTGTCATTGTTCGCTAGTTGTGACATTGCAATAGACATATTGACATACCAGCCATGATCTCCCAGCCCTTGTCATTGTTCGCTAGTTGTGACATTGCAATAGACATATCCACATACCAGCTAAGATCTCCCAGCCCTTGTCATTGTTCGCTAGTTGTGACATTGCAATAGACATATTGACATACCAGCCATGATCTCCCAGCCCTTGTCATTTTTCGCTAGTTGTGACATTGCACTGGACATATGGGACATACAGCTAAGATCTCCAGCCTTGTCATTGTTCGCTAGTTGTGACATTGCAATGGGACATATCCAATACCAGCTAAGATCTCCCGCCCTTGTCATTGTTCGCTAGTTGTGACATTGCAATAGACATATCGACATTACCAGCTAAGATCTCCCAGCCCTTGTCATTGTTTGCTACTTGTGACATTGCAATAGACATATTGACATACCAGCCATGATCTCCCAGCCCTTGTCATTGTTCGCTAGTTGTGACATTGCAATAGACATATCTACATACCAGCCATGATCTCCCAGCCCTTGTCATTGTTCGCTAGTTGTGACATTGCAAGAGACATATCGACATACCAGCCATGATCTCCCAGCCCTTGTCATTGTTCGCTAGTTGGGGACACTGCACTGGACATATCGACATACCAGCTAAGATCTCCAGCCCTTGTCATTGTTCGCTAGTTGTGACATTGCAATAGACATATCCACATACCAGCTAAGATCTCCCAGCCCTTGTCATTGTTCGCTAGTTGTGACATTGCAATAGACATATCCACATACCAGCCATGATCTCCCAGCCCTTGTCATTGTTCGCTAGTTGTGACATTGCAATAGACATTCTACATACCAGCCATGATCTCCCAGCCCTTGTCATTGTTCGCTAGTTGTGACACTGCACTGGACATATCGACATACCAGCCATGATCTCCCAGCCCTTGTCATTGTTCGCTAGTTGTGACATTGCAATAGACATATCCACATACCAGCTAAGATCTCCCAGCCCTTGTCATTGTTCGCTAGTTGTGACATTGCAATAGACATATCCACATACCAGCTAAGATCTCCCAGCCCTTGTCATTGTTCGCTAGTTGTGACATTGCAATAGACATATCCACATACCAGCTCAGATCTCCCAGCCCTTGTCATTGTTCGCTAGTTGTGACATTGCAATAGACATATTGACATACCAGCCATGATCTCCCAGCCCTTGTCATTGTTCGCTAGTTGTGACATTGCAATAGACATATCGACATACCAGCTAAGATCTCTCAGCCCTTGTCATTGTTCGCTACTTGTGACATTGCAATAGACATATCCACATACCAGCTAAGCTAGGGAGGCATAAGCACATCGAATATTCGTTCAAAAGACAACCATGAATTTATTTAAGAAGAAACTGAAGCTTAAAAACACGCTAAGTAGAAATTTATGTATCAGTACGTTCATTATCGCTATCATGGTCTTAGAATGCAACAGGAACGCCAGTAATTTTTTTTCTTGCTGAAGAAAAGTATTCCACTGTTGAGCGTGAAGCTTTGGCTATTGTGTCAGGTCTTGAACAGTTTGTATGGTTTTTGACTAACAGGAAATTTATATTGCAATCATAGGTCTTTAACGCTTTTGCAAGCATCCAAGACAAAAACGTCGCCTGCTCATATGCGCATTGTCCATCCAGGGGTTCAAATTTACTGCTGAACCAATTTCAGGCACAAACCACGTTTTTGCAGATTTGCTGCTCCATGCCTGAACGGTTTATGTGTGTGTGTGTGTGTGTGTGTGTGTGTGTGTGTGTGTGTGAGTGTGAGTGTGTGTGTGTGTGTTGTTGTTGTTGTTGTTGTTGTTGTTGTTGTTGTTGTTGCCGTTGTTGTTGTTGTTGTATTCCGTGATGTTTTCTTTTCTTTGTCGACCTGCTCTACGTCGGTCGACGAACATGTTGGGGTACTTCCAATGATATATCATAGTGTTGCAGTCGCCTGGCATGTTTTGTTTTTAATTGTTTGTTTGTTTGTTTATTTTCTGGTACTTTGTGCCTATATGATTTCACTCCTTGTTGGAGGCACGATCGTATACTTATCTACTACATCTGATATGGTTTTCTCTTGTGTTATTATATTGGAAGCTCTTTCAAATCTCCTGGATAGAGCACAGGACCAATAAATACGTACGGAGCAGAATTGAGAACCTTGCTGGACCTCAGGAACCCCTCCTTTCAACTGTGAAGAAACACAAGCTGATATGGTTTGGACACAACACTCGACACACCAGTCTGTCCAAAACAATCATGCGAGGCACCATCGAGTGCGGGAGAAGAAGAGGAAGACAGCAGAAGAACTGGCATGAGAACATCAAAGAATGGACTGGACTCCATACACGTGAGCTGCTGCCAGCGGATGCTGACAGAGACAGATGGAGAGGAGAGGTTGCGTCTGCGGTCCTCAGGTTTCCCCAACGACTATTTCGGTAGTTATGGGCCTGAGGTGAGGTGAGGTGAGGTGTGTTATTATTGATGTTAATATTATCTGCCTGTATATTGCTACGTCAGTTTCATCTGTTACAGGTCACACGTATGCCATTGTGTCGCTTTTCCTACGATAATTTTTGTGTTTGTGTATTGTTACTTTGATAATCTTCCTGTTATCCATGATTGTATTTCCTATCAATGCAGTGATGTTAGCACCTGTAACCTGTCTTTTCGGGGTTTGAAGAATTCCCCCTTGCGCCCTGGAAAAAAAAATCTCCCTTTTTGTGCACTTTGAACCAGCAGACTTGTCTGCAGATATTTGAGATTTTTCGAGGAAAAGTTTAACAGGAGTGATTGAAAACTCACACTGCACAGGGTACTTGCTCTTCAATTATCAGTTTTTTAACTGGAGTGATTGAAACCTCACCTGCACAGGGTGCTTGTTCTTCAATTATTAATTGTTTTTAACTGGAGTGATTGAAAACTCACCTGCACAGGGTGCTTGCTCTTCAGTTATCAGTTGTTTTAACTGGAGTGATTGAAAACTCACCTGTACAGGGTGCTTGCTCTTCAGTTATCAGTTGTTTTAACTGGAGTGATTGAAAACTCACCTGCACAGGGTGCTTGCTCTTCAGTTATCAGTTGTTTTAACTGGAGTGATTGAAAACTCACCTGCACAGGGTGCTTGCTCTTCAATTATCAGTTGTTTTTAACAGTGGTATGTACTTTTGGGGAAAAAAAGGAGACTGGCTGTCACGCAATGAACTAGCTAACAAGAGAGAGAGAGAGAGAGAGAGAGAGGAGAGAGAGAGAGAGAGAGAGAGAGAGAGAGAGAGACAGAGAAGAGAGAGAGAGAGAGAGTGAGGAGAGAGAGAGAGAGTGAGAGAGAGAGAGAGTGAGAGAGAGAGATGGACTCGTGACTCGTGACTTTAATGTGAGGCCATCAGCCTATTCACATGAGTACGCAACAAGAAATATACATCAATTTTACATAATCAGAACAAAATTCACCATAACTGCAACGAAACATTCTTCCCTGACAGCATGTACATGCAGAATTCTATCTTGATCATACATTAACACTACTTGGTACATTCTTCCTTATGAACGTAGTGTAAGTATATATATCATTATTTTAAAACTCATGATATTAATGCTGTTGATACTATCATACAAAACACATGTTTTCTATTTCGTTACCCTCATCATATTTCGTTTATACAGTGAAGACCTTTCTTGCCTGCGTCGTAAGATTCTCCGGAAAGCTGTACTATTTTAAGCATCTTTTGTTTACATCAATTACGCATGCGCAAAATAAGCCTATCGCCCTCTCCGGTGCAAAGGTAAACCCCGAATCTTGAGTCTACATAACAAAGCTGCCATGCTGACCTTTGACACACAGAGTGTGTTCTTCTGTGGTCGTGTTCGTGTGGTGTTGGACTTGTGTTGTTTATATTCGTTGGATTTAGCAGCCCATCAATAAATTACTAAAACCTTGTTGCTTTCCATGTATCAGGTTGGTACATTCCTTCAGTTTTTTCACTTTAATTGTCGTTTTCCCTATTTCTTTTCAGCCTGTGACCCTGTCATATTCTGTCCCGTGGGTCTTGTCGACACTTGACTCGCACACTGTGTCTTGACCGCCCGCCGACCAGAGGAGTCTCTTAATGGTCGGATCCCTAGAGTTCAAACTTGGATAATTCAAAACAACCGTCGGAAAATAATCAAAATGCATACAACAGCTATCGTTATTCAAAGAGTACAAAACCATGCTCATTATAATCTGATCAACGGGCAGCCATCACAGCAGACGATCCAGCCAAGACTCGACAGACAATTCTCATTCCTACTCCCACTCTCTATCCCACAGTCGCTCCCACCGCCTCCCACTATCGCCCCATCCGCCTCACGCTCCACTGTCCCCCCCTCCCCCCCTCCTCCCTGAGAGAGAGAGAGAGAGAGAGAGAGAGAGAGAGAGAGGAGGAAGAGGAGGAGGACGAAGAAGAATGATTTAGACAAAGTAGAGTTGAACTTTGTTACTGTTTGAAGGGTCGTATATCATAAATCCTAGGGTGAGTAAGGGATGTGTGAAAATATTTGACACTTTTCAGTATAACCTTTCCATCGCAATCTCGAAAATCGATGGTTTATTTTCGTTTTGATCATGATCAGAATTATTTACAAATTCTACCCCATTCAAACACACCACACACATACACACACACACACACACACATCCAATAGGAAAGATGTGGATCCTGTGATCGATCGTCACAAGTATATTCCAAGGAAGTTATTAATTTAGATTTCTAATCGAATGTCTTGTCTGTCAAGGGCGAGCACCCAATACGTTGAAGGTTTGACTCTGTATGAGCCCCATGCACCCTTTGAAATGCTTCAGGAGCTTCGGGCTTCGGATTGTCAGGAGAGGCAAGAGCCGAGGTCATAAGGAACTCTTTCCACAGGAAACAATGTCTGCCATCGAGAGAAATTTGATGAGATGAGTTTTCTCAAGGGAAGAACACAAACATATATATATATATATATATATATATATATATATATATATTCAATTATAAACAAAGCTTGCTCTTATGTCTTAGATTGAAGAAATAGGGGGAGATAAGCATTCATATCTGCAGTGGTAGATCATTTTGCCAACTAACAGTATGTGCTTGAGTGGGTGAATGGGGAAAAATAAAATAAAATAAATGCTTCTCAAAATGAGCCTTTAGCAAGCTTATAGTCTCCAAGTGGGAGACAATCTCCAATAGGGAGAAAACCCACTAACATATAACTCCTGGTCAGATACCGATATTTCGAAACCTGATTGTTTCTCCTCAGTGACCGCGGAAAGTGGTAATTTGACTCCTCTGCCTTTTCGGTTTTAAGAAGAATGCTATCCCAGAAAAGGCTGGTGTGCAATACCGTAGTATGTTTGTTGAGTTTTCAAAAAACCAACCAAAGGTGCCACCTAAGAAGCAAAAGAAAATCATGAAAGAGCAAAACAAGCTACATTTTCTTGCGAAAAGTAGAAAATATAAAAAAGATAACTCTCAAGACACAAGTGCTGAGGGCCAGTTCTTCATTCCAAGAACTGGCCCTCAGCACTTGTGTCTTGAGAGGTTATCTTTTTATATTTTCTACGTTTCGCAAGAAAATGTAGCTTGTTTTGCTCTTTCATGATTTTCTTTTGCTTTTAGGTGGCACCTTTGGTTGGTTTTTTGAAACTCAACAAACATACTACGGTATTGCACACCAGCCTTTCTGGGATAGCATTCTTCTTAAACCAAAAGGCAGAGGAGTCAAATTACCACTTTCCGCGGTCACTGAGGAGAAACAATCAGGTTTCGAAATATCGGTATCTGACCAGGAGTTATATGTTAGTGGGTTTTCTCCCTATTGGAGATCGTCTCCCACTTGGAGACTATAAGCTTGCTAAAGGCTCATTTTGAGAAGCATTTATTTTATTTTATTTTTCCCATTCACCCACTCAAGCACATACTGTTAGTTGGCAAAATGATCTACCACTGCAGATATGAATGCTTATCTCCCCTATTTCTTCAATCTAAGACATAAGAGCAAGCTTTGTTTATAATTGAATATTTCTTGCAGTCATTGCAACACCTAGCTGCTCTGTAAGTTGCTGGAATGGTGCTCGGTACTTATCCTTGGAATTTATTAGTTTATTGTATATATATATATATTATATATATAGTAAAAACAAGTGTTAAAGGGAATGCTAAAATTATCTACAAATTTGTTTCTAGCGCTTGGCTAGATAGCCTATATATATATATATATATATATATATATATATATAGTAAAAACAAGTATTAAAAAGGAATGCTAAAATTATCTACAAATTTGTTTCTAGCACTTGGCTATCGTCCGGATGGAGTTTGGGTTGCCCACTGCCGGTG
The DNA here is from genome assembly GCA_033310375.1 of Conus canariensis. Classification (NCBI taxonomy): domain Eukaryota; kingdom Metazoa; phylum Mollusca; class Gastropoda; order Neogastropoda; family Conidae; genus Conus; species Conus canariensis. The sequence goes on from CM065744.1 coordinate 50,987,617, forward strand.
TTATATAGCTTGTGGGGCCCGGTTGTAGCTGTTTTTACGTGCGTGTTGGTTGCACCTGTTTGTTTTTTTTTATTTTCAGGTTGTTGTACGGGGTGTGTTCACTAACAACGATTTCTATTTATGCCTGCAGTTATTTACTCTTTCTGTTTTAGTATTAAGGGTTGCTAAGTGTGGTTTACATAGTATTAGCCATTTTTCAGTTAGGCATAGGATGCATCTTTTTGAGATATTGCTGTATGGTGATGCCCTTTTTATGATTTTCCAGGATATGTTATAGTTTATTTTTGCGTCTTTAAGTTTCCAAATGTATTTGCTCAATTCAGTTTGGTTTTTGTATTTTTCTTTGTTGAATGACTGTTTGTGGTTTGCATATCTGGTTTTGAAGTGGTTTTCAGTTATCCCTATGTATGTTTCTTTTTCATTTTCTGATGTCACGGTAGCCTGGCATACAATATTGTTGTGAAGACATTTATTGCTTAGTGGACACTGCTCTTTTTTGGTGCAATTGCAGGGTTTCCTTTCTTCACCCTTCTTTGCTGTGTTGGTTTTCATTTTGTTGGATGCATCAATTAGGTTTTTGAGGTTGGGCATACATGAGTACGATAGTTTGACAGTGTTTTTGTTAAATATTTTGGACAGTTTGTGTTCTTTTGGGAATGAAGTTGTTAAGATTTTGAAGAATTCTTTCCCTATGTTTGTTTTGAGTTTCCCGTCGTATGGGGGGCTGTACCATATGATTTTTCTTTTTCTATTTTTCTTGCTTTTATTTGTGTTGTTATCTGGGTTGTATTGTAGTTTGTAATTGTATCCACTTCTTTGTAGTGCCTCCTCGTATTCTACTGCTGCATTGTTGAACACTTTCTCACTGCATGACAGATTTGATAGTCTCTTGTTTATGCCGTGGGTATGGTCTTTAATACAGATGGTGGGTGGTTACTTTTGATGTGTACATAAAGAGGTGTGTCGTTGGGTTTCTTGTATGGTTTATATATGTGATTATTGAGATCCAGTGTTATGTCTAAATAGTTCACTACCTTTTTGTTTGCTTCAATGGTAATTTTTAAGTTGTGATTTTGAAAGATTTTGCATAGTTCTTTTTTCTTATTTTCAATGGTTCTTGGGTTGTTGGTTAATGCAGCAAGGCCGTCATCTCTGTATAGTCCGACTTGTTTTCCGAGTTTTTTCTTGATGTTGGATAGTATGAATAGTCCAACCAGCTCGCATGTTTGTGCACCATCATATGAACCCATGGTTACGTCAAATGTTGAGTTTCTGTTCGTTTTCTTGATCCAGGTTTCATTTTTACTGTGCATTAACGTTTTCTTGGTGTGGAGAATGATTTCCATTTCTGACCCTGTTATGTCTGTGTGGTTACTGGCAAACTTCAGTGCTTTGTTGAGTAGTTCCTCATCTATGGATGGGTAAAGTCTACTATGTCGAATGTGATGTATACTGTATTACTTTGCTTATTGAATTTTTTGAACCATTGGATAACTTCGTATGTGTTCTTCCAGAGGTTGTATTCCGAGTTTGATTTTACGTTCTTTATTATTTTTTCCAGAATTTTCTTGCTTATTTTGCCTAGTTCAGATTTGAATGGATTTATTAGTCTACATGTTGGATTGTTATGAAAGTTGGGCTTGTGGTCTTTGAGTGTTATGAACGCTTCTTTTGTTGCTGTCGCTTCTACCCTGTCACTTAGGTCTATGCGCTGTGCAAGTTCTTTTTCTTTAGTGCGGATACTGTCATGTGTATTTTTGTCGGCTTTTTTGTAGTTTTTCTGGATGTTTTTGTCAAGGAGTTGAGAGTATTCCTTTGGTTCCATTTTGTAGTAATTGCTAGTTTTATCAGCCTTCACAATTTTTTTTTGTCATTTTGTACTTGTTTTATTTGTTTTTTTAATGTTGTTTGGAAATCGTTGTTAGATTTTTTTAATTCAATATTGGCTATCAATCTTTTCATTTTATCTTCAAAAGGTTTCATTTCGTCTATGGCTGGTGGTGACCGCCATGATTTGAATTCGTAAGTGTTTTTGTCCTCTTTTTTTGCGTTTGGGTTTAGGAAAAAGAAAGCTTTCCATCTCATGTTGTGTACAAACTTTTCTGTTTGTTCTATTAATTTTGTTTATATATGATTGCGGATTAGAAAATGGTATGTTTTTTGTTGACTGCCTAAAATTGGTTTCCATATATATATATATATATATATATATATAATGCTGAAATATATATATATATATAATATATATATATATATATGTGTGTGTGTGTGTGTGTGTGTGTGTGTGTGTGTGTGTGTGTGAGTAGTAGTAGTATTTGAAGGATTGGCCTCTGAAATGATGGACACTTTTTGTAATTGAGACATTATCCTCTCGGAAATAATGTATTATTCTGGTGATTGAAAAGAAACAGATTTTTTTCTTTTCATTTTTTCCCCATTGGAAGAGAATCGGGGTCTGTGAACCCAGAATGGATTGTTGTTTATGTAAGGCAAATTAGTCGTCCATATGACCTTAAAAGAAGCACGTAACATGGGCTAATAAAGTGAGGTCAGTGTGACCTAGACATCTTTCTGCATGAACACTGTTCACACTTTGTGTAAAAGGGAAAGATTCTTGTTTAAGTCTTGTTGAAAACATATTGTGAAGAGAGAAACAAAGGGAAATATTGTGAAAAGAGAAACAAAGGGAAATATTGTGAAAAGAGAAACAAAGGGAAATATTGTGAAAAGACAAACAAAGGGAGATATTGTGAAAAGAGAAACAAAGGGAAATATTGTGAAAAGACAAACAAAGGGAAATATTGTGAAAAGAGAAACAAAGGGAAATATTGTGAAATGACAAACAAAGGGAAATATTGTGAAAAGACAAACAAAGGGAAATATTGTGAAAAGAGAAACAAAGGGAAATATTGTGAAAAGAGAAACAAAGGGAAATATTAAAACTCCCTCTCACCAAAACAAGTGAGGCGCGAACAGAAGGAAGAAAAAAAAAATGTTTCACTGGGGCAGAAATTTGAAATCGTATTCTAGTCTGCCGTATCAAAAGAAAGGCGTCAGATGTGTTGGGGCGGGGCTGGGGCGGGGGATGGGAGGTAATTGTCTCTGCGTGCATCTGAGTGTGCAGATGGGGACCACAATGTGACATTGTTATATGTTTAAAAAAACAAAAAAAACAAAAAAAAACAACTCCCAACAGCTGAAAAAAAACAAAACTAAAAAACAACACCTCCCAAAGCTGAGGTAAATATTCAGCCGTTTCGCTGTAATGAACGGATTAATCAAAGAGGGTTATAGAAACTGTATAGGCATTTCCTGCCTTAGGACGTGTGTGTGTGTGCGTGTGTGTGTGTGTGTGTGTGTGTGTGTGTGTGGTGTGTGGTGAATGCATTTTTTTTTTAAATCGGGAGATTATGACGTCTGTGTGGTGCGTGCGTGATTGAGTGTGGGGTGTGTGTGTGTGTGTGTGTGTGTGTGTGTGGTGTGTGTGTGTGTGTGTGTGGAGTGTCGGTGCGTGGCTGTGTGTGTGGTTGGGTGGGTGGGTGCGTGCGTGCGTGCGTGGGCGTGCGTGGTGTGTGTGTGTGTGTGTGTGTGTGTGTGTGTGTGTGTTGTGATCGCGTGGATTTTGACGTGTGTGGGAAGCGGCGACGAACATGAGCTTGTTTTTACACTGTTTTGAGGAATGCGAGCGAGGAACGCGGCGGATGAGAGAGCCGGTCAATGAGGGTTAGCTTTGTGCTGAAGACATAATGACAAAAGATGTCCACACATGCCTTTCTATGTTGAACATCGGTGTGCTGAAGACATTATGACAAAATATTCCACACATGCCTTTCTATGTTGAACGTCGGTGTGCTGAAGACATTATGACAAAATATATCCACACATGCCTTTCTATGTTGAACGTCGGTGTGCTGAAGACATTATGACAAAATATATCCACACATGCCTTTCTATGTTGAACGTCGGTGTGCTGAAGACATTATGACAAAATATATCCACACATGCCTTTCTATGTTGAACGTCGGTGTGCTGAAGACATTATGACAAAATATATCCACACATGCCTTTCTATGTTGAACGTCGGTGTGCTGAAGACATTATGACAAAATATATCCACACATGCCTTTCATGTTGAACGTCGGTGTGCTGAAGACATAATGACAAAAGATGTCCACACATGCCTTTCTATGTTGAACGTCAGTGTGCTGAAGACATTATGACAAAAGATGTCCACACATGCCTTTCTATGTTGAACGTCGGTGTGCTGAAGACATAATGACAAAAGATGTCCACACATGCCTTTGTATGTTGAACGTCGGTGTGCTGAAGACATTATGACAAAAGATGTCCACACATGCCTTTGTATGTTGAACGTTGGTGTGCTGAAGATGTTGTCATCAACAGGAGAAAGAAGAGACCTCACCAATGAAATCAAACCAATCATCAATAGCAAAACTCTCTCTCTCTCTCTCTCTCTCTCTCTCTCTCTCTCTCTCTGTATTATGTATATATACAAAACCTATGCAGGCATACACACAATCACGCAGAAGAGTTTGAATGCACACACACGCACACACGCACATGGACATATGTAAACGCCTATGCACATGCACTCGGATATGCACTGATATGAATGATAATTATTCGCACTGCCGCACACGCGCTTACACACACACACACACACACACACACACACACACACACACACACACACACACACCGCACGCACACGCACACACACAACACACACACACACACACACACACACACACACACTCACAAGCGCTCACACACAGACAGACAGACAGACAGACAGACACACACACACACACACACACACACACACACACACGTGCGCATGCATGCGCACACATATGCACATACTGACAAGTGTCGTTCAGCCGGGAAGCCATTCAGCACACATTAATTTATCATACTAACCAAGCCAAGAAGTAAAGAGTGAACTGACTAGTCTTGTTCTGCTGGCAAGCCATAGAGTACAGAATGACATTCATCAAGCTGGTAAAGAGTGAATTGACAAGACTTGCTGTTGCCTCAGCCGAAAGATTGTTGAGAACGGTGGCAACAGGGCGACACACACACACACACACACACACACACACACACACTGCTGATCTGAACCTACACTGAAAGTGTCTGGTCAAGTTTGACTCCTTGATAGCTGACTATCGATTTACAACTAATATTATCACCACCAGTATGTACAAACCCACTGCCTACTTACTTGATTCGTTATTTTGTTGTTGTTGTTTTTAGATAAATGACTCCTCCACTTTACAAAGGAACAGTTTCCTTAACAAGTATGCACCAATCTTTACGTCAGCGTCTGTATCAGGAACTTCAGAACGATTTTGATCAATCAAAGAAGGCAAACTAAAGAGACTGCATTGATAAATTGAAAGAAAAGACTGTATAAAACAACAAGGAGAGACATATTCAGGTTTGGCATACGCGTGGATCAGATGGCCAACATACGCTGAACCTGCAAAATGATTAACCCCATTGTAACATTTTCCCGCTCT
>CM065744.1:50998159-51000659 GCA_033310375.1 Conus canariensis
GTGTGTGTGTGTGTGTGTAGCGTGCGCGAGAAAGAGCATACGCACGCGCGCGCGTGGTGTGGTGTGTGTGTGTGTGTGTGTCCAGGACAGAGGGAATCGTGATGGTATTGTTTCAGTGAACTCAGTTGATGTATCAGTCCGGTTTGACACCCCCATGCACCCACTAGCCATTCACCTCTCTCGGGGACGTCACGCATTCGCTTCTCTCTGAACATGAGTGAAAACAAGAAATACAGTTTCTACTCAAGTTATCGTTACACCTATACAAAAGGAATAATCAAAGCATAAGAGATCAATACTTCCTAATCCTGGGTTTCAAACTCAAAAACGCTGCTTACCTGGCCAGGTTTCCACACACACACACACACACACACACACACACACTTGCACCCCACACCACAGTTCTCAAGCAAGTCACTTTAAATTTTCTTCAGTACTGTGTGATGGTGACGCCTTTGGTTGTCTGGCACCAGGGTCGGGATTGGGTCTCCATGGTCATCTCAGGGGACTCGACGTAGAAGTCTTCTTCTTTGTCCCTTTCACCCATCTCTGGTTTCGAGCTCAGTCTTTCTTTCTCAGCTTGTCTTTAATGCCTAAGACCTTGCTGTCACTTCTGTCGCCCAGACCACGTTTCTCTCCACCCTAGCCTGTCCTGCTCCTCTCTCTCTCTCTCTCTCTCTCTCTCTCTCTCTCGTGTATGTTTCCCACTCTCCCGTTCTTCATTCAGTTTATATAGGGCTGGAAACAAAGGATATCCCTTTGGGCTACGCCTTTTGTCCGTGTTACTTCTCTACTACCTTATTCACATGTATACTGAATCCCCCTGTAGCCACAGTCCTCCACAAAGCAGTATTTACACGCACCCCGACAAAACAGTTTAGCAAACAACCACTTTGCTGCAAATGGTGATCGAACATTCCCGCCGACTGTGGGAGCCACTTTCACAAAGTAATTATCCTACAGAAGCTACGACAACGACGTCCACATGCATTCAACTAGCCTGACAACAATACCAACGCAGTGTCTCATAGCAATACCGACTGAACAAGCACAAGACTCCCGTTCTTCAAGGTCTGGTTACAAAGCAACTTCGGCTAACTGGGCCTTTAGCGCTCACTTGATAAAGTTCGGCCAAATGCGCTAGGTGAGGGCGACTGCTCATCAGCCCACTACCTATTTCTCCACTACGCGCGAAATCCTATAGCGTTTAAGGCCCTTTGTGCGAGGTTGACAGTGTGTGTGTGTGTGTGTGTGTGTGTGTGTGAGTGTGTGCTGTGTGTGTGTGTGTGTGTGTGTGGAGGGGGTGTTTTCTGGTTCAGGGACAAAATTCCGTGAGTTAAAATGCACCTACAGATGGGGCAATGAGTGGAAGAAGGGAAAAAAGATCACGCCAATACCTGTTAACATAAAGTTAATGTCTCTACATGTTAACACAGAATTAATGTTAATACCTGTTTTAGAACAAACAAACAAAAAACTTCATGTTATTGCTTGTGAACACAACATTCATATCTTTGCCTGTTTACACAGGCTTTATGTCACAGGCTCTTTATATATTGTTATTATATATTATATATTGTTATTTTATTTTATTTTTTTAAAGTTCACATCATTCACTGTTTACAAACAAAGTTCATATGGTTGCCCGCTAACCGAGAATTCATGTAATTTCATGTTTACAAAAAAAGGTCATATCAGTTGCCTGTTGAAATAAACCTCATGTCATTCCATGTTTACAAATAAAGTTCATATCTGTTCCTGTTGAAATAAAACTCATGTCATTCCATGTTTACAAAGTTCATATTGTTGCCTGCTAATACAGAATTCATGTAATTCACAAAGAAAGTTCATATCAGTTCCTGTTAACATAGATCCCATGTCATTTCATGTTTACAAATAAAGTTCATATTAGCGCCTGTTAACACAGAATCCATATTATTGCCCGTTTACCGAAAAAAAGAAAAGAAAAGAAGTAATTGTCACTGTTTGTCAACACACATTTCAAGCTATTGCCTGTATCAAACAAAATACATACCATTGCTTAATACATTATTAACGTCGATGCCTTTCACAAAGTTCATAATTATCATTGGCGGTTAGCACAGAATTCACGCTACTGCCTGTTTACTAACAAAAATCATAATTATCCTCGTCAGTTAACACAGAATTCTCGTCAATGCCTGTTTACAAATAACATTTATACAATCGCCTGCTAACAGACAATTCGCGTCATTGCCTGTTTACAAATAACATTTATACATCGCCTGCTAACAGACAATTCGCGTCAATGCCTGTTTACAAATAACATTTATACAATCGCCTGCTAAGAGACAATTCGCGTCATTGCCTGTTTACAAATAACATTTATACAATCGCCTGCTAACAGACAATTCGCGTCATTGCCTGTTTACAAATAACATTTATACAATCGCCTGCTAAGAGACAATTCGCGTCATTGCCTGTTTACAAATAACATTTATACAATCGCCTGCTAACAGAC
>CM065744.1:51003159-51007777 GCA_033310375.1 Conus canariensis
GCACACAGAGTACAAGGCAAACGTGGTTAAGGAGCAAATGATACTACATAGATATGCATGTGATATGCACATTCTGTGCTTTCAGGTTTTACTCCAGAATGCGCTTGATGGAATTTTGTTTTCATTTAAGTTATTTCAGTTGAGTTATCAATTTTCAGTTTTCCTCGACTTATTTTTAGTTGTTTTGTTTTTGTGGGTTTTTTGGTTTTTTGTTTTTTGTTTTTTGTTTTTTGTTTGTTTGTTGTTTTTTTTGTCAGTCATCCGGAACATGTTGAGAATTTTTATGTGTCAGCCGTAGCTGCGTATATTTGTTGTTTTATTCAGTCTTTTGTTTAAAATTTGGACAAAGGCGATTTCAAAGGTTGTCTTTGATCGATCAAAAGCATTCTGAAGTTTCTATGTAAGTAGCCTAATGCAGATGCTGACGTAAAAGTTGGTGAATACTTATTAAGACAACTTTTCTCGCTTCGTACAGCTGAGGAATCATTTATTTCAAACGACGAATCAAGCATGCAGGCGGTGTGTTCGTACACACTGGTGGTCATTTTTTTTTTTTTTTCGTACGCAGGCTGATACTCCTGCAGGACACTCCCGTATAGACAGGCAGGGATTAATTCCATCTACCCAACGAAGGGAGTGGAGTTTTGTGTGTATGACCGTCTTTTTATCCCGCCATTAAGGCAGCCATACTCCTTCTTCGGGGAAACCGGTGGTGATAATGTTATTTGTAAATCCCCAGTCAGCTATCAAGGAGTCAAACTTGACCTGACACTTTCAGTGTACGATCAGATCAACAGTGTGTGTGTGTCGCCCTGTTGCCTCCATTCTCAACAATCTTTCAGCTGAGGCAGCAGCAAGTCTTGTCAATTCACTCTTTACTTCCAGGCTTGATTACTGTAGTTCTGTACTTTATGGTTTGCTAGCAGAACAACACTTTTTTTGCTGTCCCATCTTCTGTACCACCTCAGTGGCATTGCATCCATGCCTCTAATTCCGAGTCCCCCATCCACAGCCACAGCCCAGCCCATCCCTCTGCAGCCCTGGCACTGGCAATTCACAGGAAGCAGCCAATGTCAAGTTGTAAAGAGGCAGCCCACTGGAGGAGACACTGCACTGCTGTCGAGTCATTTCGGTGGTGTTCAGTGGCACCTGTTCTGATCCAACATACGCAGAACACCACCTACTCAGCCCCTTACTGGCCACGATTGCTTCATCGCAGAGCAGGCGTGATTGAGCTCTCCCTCTGGAGGGCGCCACCCCGTCCATTCAATGACAGCCCCCATGAATTTGCCGATACCGGTAATCCCGACGGAATCAAAGCAAGGCCATAGATGTGGAGAGGACATCAACAGTGAGGGCAATCCTGACGGAATCAAAGCAAGGCCATAGTGTGGAGAGGACATCAACAGTGAGGGCAATCCTGATGGAATCAAAGAAGGCCATAGATGTGGAGAGGACATCAAAAGTGAGGGTAATCCCGACGGAATCAAAGCAAGGCCATAGATGTGGAGAGGACATCAACAGTGAGGGCAATCCTGATGGAATCAAAGCAAGGCCATAGATGTGGAGAGGACATCAAAAGTGAGGGTAATCCGATGGAATCAAAGCAAGGCCATAGATGTGGAGGGACATCACAGTGAGGCAATCCTGACGGAATCAAAGCAAGGCCATAGATGTGGAGAGGACATCAAAAGTGAGGTAATCCGACGGAATCAAAGCAAGGCCATAGATGTGGAGAGGACATCAACAGTGAGGGCAATCCTGACGGAATCAAAGCAAGGCCCTAGATGTGGAGAGGACATCAAAGTGAGGGCAATCTGTGGAACAAGCAAGCCTAGATGTGGAGAGGACATCAACAGTGAGGGCAGTTGGACAGCAGGCCATGAAGGGCCACAACATTGGAGACTTTGTTTTCTTCTTTTAAATGCTGATTGATGAGAATGAGGATGATGATGATGCTTCGGATTTCCATCCCGGTCTGAGACTGCATGGCAGGGGTGTACTGTATGCTTACTTTCATGATACATATTTTACTGACTTCATTTCATGAGTCAATAAAAGAAAACAAGTTCACATTACACAACGGCTGAGAAAGCTTCACTGGCTGCCTGTAACATTTCACTGCTAGTACAAACTGACTACCCTTGCCTCCATTTTCATTGATGGTTCTCTCCCACCACACTCTACGCTCTCCGCACACCAGTTATTATGACCTCTCCACTCTTCCAGAAAAAAAAAACCTCCTGAAGATGCTAAAGTGACATATAAAATCATGTGGTAAGTGTTCATTGAACTTTTTTCTGCCTTAGTTATGTAGGACTCACTACCTCTCACTTCACTAAACCAGCCCTGCTTTCAAAGCATTTCTAACTATGTATACTTTAGGCCATTTTGATCAACGATTTTCACATTGTGTGTACGCAGTATGTTCTGTACTAAGTTAGTTGTTGCATGCCAAAAAAAGGTGGATTAGTTTCAGTGGAAGATTCATAATGTATGCAAAGTGAAGAACAAGTATAAAGAAAGTTCTGAGAGCCCACACTTGACGTAGCTAAGTGAAGCTATTAATGAATAACTCTGAGAGTTAAAGTGGCTAAACATTGCTAGGAATACATAATGTGCAATCATCAATACTATCAGTAGCAGACCCACAACAATAAAATGGTAAAGGGAAAATGAACTATAGTTTGCATTCAACATAGTCATCAGAAATACAGATGACATCTTTAAAGTAACGTGATTCTAAGAAAGAGGCATAAGATATAAATCACCTGAGCCGAGCAGTAATGTGGGCCCTACGCTAACAATAGTGCCGTGTCCTCACAGAAGTCCCAAAGAGAGCATTCTGCCTTTATTGTTGGCACTTGTTAGTCTTGGCGTCTGTGAAACACGCCTTAGGTACCACAGTTCCCTTATTGTTCAGACTGTGTCTCTCAAGGAGATCGGTACACGGGAAGAGGACTTTTTTTTCGTGTTGTGTATGTGTGTGTGTGTGTGTGTGTTAGGGTGTGTGTGTGGTGTGTGTGTGTTGCGTGTGTGTGTCTGTGTTGTGTGTGTGTGTGTGTGGTGTGTGTTACACGGGTGCGTGTGCATGCATGCTTTGCATATGTGTGTGTGTGTGTGTGCGCGCATGTGCTGTGTGTGTGTGTGTGTGTGTGTGTGTGTGTGTGTGTTGTGTGGTACGTGCGCTCACTCGTGGTTGTATTCGTATGTGTGCGTGTGTGTGTGTGTGTGTGTTGTGCTTGCGCGCACGCACATGTGCATGGTATGTAGGTGTGCATGGGTTCGTGCGTAGTGTGTGTGTGTGGTGTTAAGGCTATAAGATTTGTTGGTCTTATCAGTGAAAGGAAATGTGGGCACCTGAGAATGCAGAGAGGGGGCGGGAGCCATATTTAATCTTTTAATCCCCTTGTATGGGATGTCGAACGGTTTCTCTCTCTCTCTCTCTCTCTCTCTCTCTCTCTCTCCTCTCTCCCCCCCCCCCCCCCACCCACCCACCCCACACACACCTACTCGCACGATTGAAATAAGTGGCTTGAGAGAGAGAGAGAGAGAGAGAGAGAGAGAGAGATGTTACAGTGGTGTTAATCATTTTGCAGGTTCAGCATACGTGGCCATCTAATCCACACGTACGCAAATCGCTGTTCCCTTTATCAACCGTCTTCTGTCGAGTGTGTCTACCAGTTGGCCAGCGAACGACGAAGTCAACAGGCGTGGAACAAAGCGTTGCAGACAAGTGAGTAACAGCCATCTAACAGCCATCTTCATTCAGGTAGATTGTGTGTGTGTGTGTGTGTGTGTGTGTGTGTGTGTGTCTTGAGACAGAAAAAGAATACTTACGTTACGAACAAGGGAAATCAGCTTACTGACAAAATGAAAGCGGTCGTAAAAAGAACAAACCGATCTAAAATCAATATGGGACTCTCAGTAGAAAGCAAACGTGGCTTAGAAGGATACTGCAGAGATGTGCACTTTGTATGTTAACATACTTTGTTTTCAGATCCCTCCATATGACAGAACGTGCTTGATGGAATTACTATTTATTTTACTTTTTTATGGTTTTTCCCATTTATCTTTAATTCATTTTTGTTGTTTTGTTGTTGTTGTTGTTGTTGTTTTATCTTTCTATTTTGTTTTGGTCTCAATAATCCAGAACATGACGACTATTTTTCAACTCATCAGCCAAACCCGTATATGTTTCTCCTTGTTATTATTCAGAACTTTTGTTTTCAATTCATCAATGCTATCTCTTTAGCTTGTCTCTTTTGATTGATCAAAATCGTTCTCTTAAGTTTCTGTGTGTGTAGCCTGATGCAGACGCTGACGTAAACATTGGTGCATACTTGTTGAGAAAACTTTTCCTTTGAACAGCTGAGGAGTCTTTTATTTAGAAATATCAAATCAAGTAAACAGGCAGTGGGTTCATACACATCAGTGGTGATTATATTAGATGTAAATCCCCAGTCAGCTATCAAGGAGTCAAACTTGACCTGACACTTTCAGTGTAGGATCAGATCAGCAGTGTGTGTGTCGGCACTGTTGCCTCCATTCTCAACAATCTGTTGGCTGATGCAACAGCAAGTCTTGTCAGTTCACTCCTTACCAGCTTTAGTATTGT
>CM065745.1:0-2500 GCA_033310375.1 Conus canariensis
TTAGAGGATTCTTAAACAGCAGGGTTGCCGTGGCAACAGTCCCAGAGGCGAAGGCGATGGTGATGTCAATGCCAGTGGTAGTATCAATACTAGCAATAGTATTACTGAATGATACTGCTAACAACGATAGTGAAGGTTAAGGTAATGAAAGCATGATACAGAAATATATTTAGAAAATACATTTTTATAATAATCAAATAAATAAATAAGTGAAACATTAAAAATAATAATAATAAATTAAAAAATAAGTAAATAATAAAAATAATAATAATGATAATAAATGCATAAATAAGATAGCTATAAGTTGTGTGTGAGGTGAATAGTGGGAGATAAGGTAGTATGTGTGTGTGTTGTGGGAGGATATTATGGGCTGAGATTGAAGTGGTGGGTTGGTACATGTTACTTTAAGGTGTAGATGCTATGAGGGTGGAGGGAAGAAGGGGATGGGTTTACATACTAACTGGGGGAGGGGGAGAGGCAACATATTCACACCTATACACAATCTCTCTCTCTCTCTCTCTCTCTCTCTCTCTCTCTCTCTCCCCCCCCCCCCCCCCCCCCCTTCACGACCAACGATAAACGAGCCAACATTCTATTTATTATGTGTGTGTGAGTGTGTGTGTGTGTGTGTGTGTGTGTGTGTGTGTGTGTGTGTGTGTGTGTGTGTGTGTTCCATTTGTAATATCAGCCTTATTCATTGGTTACCCCCACCTCCACCCCCAGCAACCGCCATATCCACCAACACCCCTACACACATCATTACTAGGGCAGGGGGAGGGGGGAGTAAGTCGATTGATGTAGCAAATGGAGAGACTCAGAGAGTGTAGGAAAAGGGAAGATGATGATAGCTGCAACCTATGTCTGAGGTAAACAGTGGGGGGTAGGGTGGTATGGGTGTGTGTAGGTGGGGGATATTTCAGGCTGGAGCTGCAGAGATGGAATGGTAACCCTGCTGTTTAAGAATCCTCTAACCCACTCTCCTTTCTCCCATACCCATACTTATTGACACTAAGATTGGTAGTAATCTTGTCCCTTTTTTTTTTCTCTCTCAATATTTTGACCATTATTAGTATTCCTATCAGTAATATTATTATCTTCATTACGACTTTGACTCGCTCACTATTTCCCTTCCAACAGCCTCGTTCTCATTCAACGCCTTCTTCCTTGCGCTGAACCCTGTGAGGCGATCTGAAGCGATCAAAGCTAAGTGAATTTTCGTTGTTTTATTCGTTTATGTCTCACCCGATGAAGACCTAAGAGGTCGAAACGCGTTGTGTTTCGTCTTGTGACTCGTTTGTCCACGTTCTTTGGGCGGTTCGCTAACATTTATTTAAGATTTGTGATAGTGAAGTCAGGAAAACTGCGATAGTGAAGTCAGGAAAACTGCGATAGTGAAGTCTGGAAAACTGCGATAGTGAAGTCAGGAAAACTGCGATAGTGATGTCAGGAAAACTGCTATAGTGAAGTCAGGAAAACTGCCATAGTGAAGTCAGGAAAACTGCGATAGTGATGTCAGGAAAACTGCCATAGTGAAGTCAGGAAAACTGTGATAGTGAAGTCAGGAAAACTGTGATAGTGAAGTCAGGAAAACTGCGATAGTGAAGTTTTGAATGGCAGGCTGTCTAGTCACCTACCCAGTGTTGACAGATGCTCTGAAGACAAACCATTGAACAATTATGGTAAATTGTTGTTGAATATATGCACTGCTTTGGATTTATGTATTCTAAATGGTATGTGTTATGGCGACCTAAGTGGTCGCTACACATATGTGGCAGACAGTGGATGCAGTGTAAACGATTACTTTTTGATGTCTTGTGCTTTGTGCGCCTTTATGTGCGAAGTTTGCGAACTGAGAGTATGTGAACGGATTGAGTCGGAGCATATACCTGTCAAATTGAACTTAAACTGTTTATGTGATCAAGAAAACAATGTGCCAAACAGATGCAACCGCGTTATTCAAAAATTTGTGTGGAGAGCAGATTTTGCTGATGTATGCTATGGCAATATTTTGGCAGATGAATTTCAAGAAAAAAGTTACGTGGAATGTACACTCTGTCTTGGCATGTGTGCGTGAAAAATGTGTTTATTCTGATTTTTTCAATTACACGTGGAGTCTAGCAAGGCTGTCTTTTAAGCCCACAGTTCTTTTCTTTTTTTAATCAATGAGCTTGCTATAGAACTCTCAAGAAATGGTAAACATGGTATTCAGATTATTCCAGGTGCTGTGGAGATTTTTATGATGCTGTTTGCTGATGATGTAATTCTGTTGTCTAGTACAGCAATAGGATTGCAAAACCAATTGAATGTTTTGAAACAGGAAGCTGATAAACCACAGTTGACAGTAAACCTTGATAAAACCAACATTATTGTGTTTTGTAAAGGTGGATATTTAGCTAGGAATGAAGTTCGGTGGTTTGGTAATCCTGAGGTTAAAGTCACCAATTCGTACAAATACTTAGGTATGTTTTTTACAACAATATTAAGTTGGAATTTAGCTTGG
>CM065745.1:12500-15000 GCA_033310375.1 Conus canariensis
TCTGACGAATGGATAATCATCTGACCAAAAGAACGAATGAATGACTGAAGGACAGACAGAATGAATAAACGAATGCGCGATCTACTGAATGAATGAAAAAATGAATGAACGACAGGCTGACCGAATGAGTGACTGAATGACCGACTGACAAAATGAATGAATAAACAATCGATTGTCCGACTGAAGGAATGACCGAACGAGCGATCGACCGACCGAATGAATATCTGAACGATCAGTTGACCGACTGAACGAATGAATGACTGAATCAGCGCCAGACCGAACAAACTTAAGAACGAATGACTGAACGATCAACTGACTGACTGAACCAATGAATGACTGAACGATCAACTGACTGACTGAACCAATGAATGACAGAAAGAGCGACCGATCGATCCACCGACCGACCCAACAAACGGACGAAAAAAAACAACGAACAAGCAAGCGAGTGTACCGAAGAAATGAAGGAATGCAGAAAGAAAAGATTTGAAAATAAAGAGAAAATTCACAAATAGTATACCATAGAATGAAAAGAACATAAACGAATGTGGAACAAACTCGTCTAAAAACACAGCGGGGAATAGAAGGGTGAGGGGGGGGGGGGGGGGGGGGAGAGAAAAAGAAACCTGTTTTTGTAAACTCTATGTGGCATTAATTTCAATGTAACACATACAGATTGGAGATGTAAAAGCAGAAAGCCTAAAACTTTCCATTGGTAATATTGTGATTACCACATCATAGGGCATACACGCCGCAAAACATTGCTTAGAGGTAATTAAATACATAAATAAATTGAAAAATACATAATGTAGTCACATAATGAATCAATTATTCACTAAGTAACTACCAAATTAAATACATAAAATAACAGATGAATGAAAGAACGAATGCCCTCTCTCCCTCTAGTTGTATTACAAAATGGGATATAAGTAAGCGTTCATTATTGACTTTAATGATAGATCAATAGTGTGTGTGTGTGTGTGTGTGTGTGTGTGTGTGTGTGTGTGTGTGTGTGTGTGTGTGTGTGTGTGTGTGTGTGTGTGTGTGTGCGTGCGCGCGCTCGAGTGTGTGTGTGTGTGTGTGTGTGTGTGTGTGTGTGTGTGTGTGTGTGTGTGTGTGTGTGTGTGCACGCGTAGGTGCGTGCTTGCGTGTGTATGTGCTGCGTGCGTGCATTTGTGCGTGCCTCCGTGAGATCACACGATCTTTGGCGTGTGTGTTTCCGTGTGTATGTGTGTGCGTGTCTGTGTGTGTGTGTGTATGTGTGTTTGTCTATCTGTCTGCCTGCTCGCAAGCGCGAGAGCACTCGCGTTTGCGTGTATGAGTGCGTCCGCGAGCACGTTTGTGTTCGTGTTTGCGTTCATGTGTGAGCATGCGTGCATGTGTAAGCGCCGGCGCCCGCGCTTGTGTGTGTGTGTGTGTGTGTGTGTGTGTGTGTGTGTGTGTGTGTTATATATATATATATATATATATATATATATATAATGCTGAACAATTAAGTAGTGGGGGAAAACAAGTGCAGGCTAACAATTCTTCAGTCATTATAGTAATGACTTGGCAAAGATTTGAACTTTTAGAAAAGAAAAAAACAACAACAACTGAAGATGAAGAAAATGGGGGGAATATATCATAAATATGAAAAACCCTTCACTAGCTGCCTGAGGGAACCATCGCAATCCCTCTCGAAGGCATATCTATTTGTATTGCCTGCTCCTAGGCCTTTCGTCCGCTGGATCGGACTCATCAGGGAGACACGGCTGATTGTGTCTGTGCTCTTGGTGTCAAATAGAGACATATATATATATATATATATATTAAAAAATATTTTTAAAAAATGAAGTATTAAAATCTACAAGCTTGTTTCTAGCGTTGCTATCTTCAGGATGTCTTTTGGGGCACGCCAACGGTCTTTTATGGCGTGCGGGACTTGATTTCAACTCTGTGTGTGCAGGCGGATCTCATTTGCTGCACGTGCGGCCTGTGGTTCTTATTGGGGCCTGTTCAGATGGAATGTGCTAGCAAAGATTTCCACTTGTGCCTGCAATTGTTTACAATTTCTACTTTTGTGTTCAGAGTTGCTAAGTGTGGTTTGCATAATATTAACCATTTTTCTGTGGAGCATAGATTGCATCTTTTTGAGATATTGTTGTATGGTGTTGCTCTTTTTATGATTTTCCATGATATGTTGTAGTCTATTTTTTTATCTTTGAGTCTCCAAATGTGTTTACTCAGCTCTGTTTGATTTTTGTATTTTTCATTTTTGAATGACTGTTTGTGGTTTGCGTATCTGGTTTTGAAAGTGTTTTCAGTAATCCCTATATATGTTTCTTTTTCATTTTCTGATGTTACCGTAGCTTGGTATACAATGTTGCTGTGAAGACATTTATTGCTTAGGGGGCACTGTTCTTTTTTAGTGCAGTTGCAAGATGTCCTTTCGGCACCCTTCTCTTTTATGTTGCTTTTCTTTTTGTTAGATGAATCAATCATGTTTTTGAGGTTGGGCATA
>CM065745.1:30000-35000 GCA_033310375.1 Conus canariensis
CATCAGCAAATTGAGCTAATTCTGTGCCTTTCGATAAGCCTTTCGGTAAATCTGCCATTAAAATATTGAATAAGATAGGAGATATTACTGAACCTTGTGGCAGTCCCATTTGCAATGTTCTCGGATTTGAATAAGTATGTTCTATTTTTGTTTGAATTGATCTATTTTCTAAGAATTCTTGAACATAATTATACATGTTACCGTTAATTCCAAC
Source organism: Conus canariensis (assembly GCA_033310375.1). NCBI lineage: Eukaryota > Metazoa > Mollusca > Gastropoda > Neogastropoda > Conidae > Conus > Conus canariensis. Next base: position 30,215 of record CM065745.1, read on the forward strand.
AGTTTTTAATTTGTATAATAGTCTACTATGCCATACTTGATCATAAGCTTTTTTTTACGTCAAAGAATGTAGCTAGTATGTTCTTTCGTCTTGCAAATTGTTGTTTCACTTGAGTTGTAAGTTTGACTAGGTGTTCTACTGTGGATCTGCCAGTTTGAAATCCAGCTTGGTTAATCGGTATGACATCATGCTTATTACAGTAATAAGATAATCTATTTAGTACGATTCGTTCCATTAATTTACAGGTATGGGATGTTAAGGCGATTGGACGGTAACTGTTTATGTCAGTGCGAGGTTTTCCATGTTTATATATAGGAACGATAATGGAATGTTTCCATAACTGAGGTATTTTACCATCATTCCAACATTTTTGAAAAAAATAAATGGAGGAACTGCACAGCGTTTGCTGGTAGGTGGCGTAGCATTTCATTCGAAATACCATCAAGACCGACCGAAGTTTTCTTGCTGCTTAATTTACTAAGACATTCTTGAACTTCTTGTAGTGTTATAGGAGCATTTAGGTAGTGGTTATTCCCAGGGTCTTTACTACTACTTATATAATGCTTATCCTCTTGTTCCCGATATGATCTATTTTTTTTCTGTCAAACTATTCATGCTGCTGTTTTTGGCAAACATGTCAACAAAAGCTTCAGTTTTATCAGAATTTGAAGGGAAATTAGATGTACCGAGTTTGATAGAGTATTGTGGAAGTTTAATTCCATTTTTCATTGTTTTTAATTTTTTCCATACTTTTTGCAAGTCTTTGAAATTAGATACTTCATGTTTGCAAAAAGATGACCAGTACTGTCGCTTTGCCTGTGCTATAATTCTATTCAATTTATTTTTTGCTTTCTTTTTCTCAAGAAGATTTTCAGCGCACTTATTTCGTTTGTATGCTTTTAACTTTAACTTTTTCTCCTTTTTTGCCTCCTCACAGGCTTCATTCCACCAGACATTGCCCAAATACTTTTTAGAAACCATAGATTTTATCCTTGGAACTGATTGATTTGCGGCAGACAGCAAAGCGTTTTGAAAGAGATAATATAGCTTGTCAACATCTTGGGTGGTAACGTCATCACAGTTTATTTGAAACGTTCTTAATAATTCTGAAAACGTGTTCCAGTTGGCGAGCTTATAGTTAAATTTTGGAACTTTTTCTCGAGTCTGATCAGTTGGTTCAGATCTTGCGTTTTCAAAATTGATGATTATAGGTATGTGGTCGCTGTTCAATGTGTCATCAAGGGTATTCCAATCACATATAGTTGCTAGATCTGGAGAGACTAACGTTAGATCTATAGCGCTTGGTTTGTGTTTAGGATTGTCGGGGATGCGCGTTATTCTGCCGTCATTCAACAGATAAAGAGATGAGTCCACCAGGTTCTCAATGAATCGGTTATTTGTTACTAATGCTTGTGGTGTGTGTGTGTGTGTGTGTGTGTGTGTGTGTGTGTGTGCGTGTGTGTGTGTGTGTGTGTGTGTGTGTGTGTGTGTGTGTGTGTGTGTGTGTGTGCGTGCGTGCTTGCCTGCATGTGTGTGTGTGTTTGCGTGTTTTCCATTCGTGCATCTGTGCGTTCCCCCGTGGGAGCGTGCGCGCACTTGCGTGCGTGTTTCAGTGTGTGTGCGTGTGTGTGTGTGCGCGCCCGCTCGCGCGCGCGCGCGTGTGTGTGTGTGTGTGTGTGTGTGTGTGTGTGTGTGTGTGTGCGTGTGTGTGTGTACATTTGTCTGTCTGCCTGCCTGCTCGCAACCGCGAGCGGACCCGCGTTTGTGTGTATGAGTGCGTGCGCGAGTATGTTTGTGTTCGTGAATACGTTCATGCGTGCAAATACGCGCGCGCGTGCCTCTGTGTGTGTGAGTGTGTAAGCGCGAGCGTATCTTGGTATGCGTGTGTGTGTGTGTGTGTGTGTGTGTGTGTGTGTGTGTGTGTGTGTGTGTGTGTGTGTGTGTGTGTGTGCACGCGAGCGTGCGAGTGTGTAAACGCAAGCACGCGTCGCTTGTGAATGTATATCTATGTGTGTGTGCTGCGTGCGTCCATCCGTGCGTGCCTCCGTGGGAGCAGGCCCGCACTTGCGTGCGTGTTTCCGTGTGCGTGCGTGCGTGCGTGTGTGTGTGTGCGTGTGTGTGTGTGTGTGTGTGTGTGTGTGTGTGTGTACCTGTCTGTCTGTCTGTGTGTTTGTTTGTGTGTCTGCCTGCTCGCAAGCGGGAGCACACGCCCATTTGCGTGTATGAGTGGGTGCGCGAGCATGTTTGTATTTGTTATTGCGTTCGTGCGAGCGCGGTGTGTGTGTGTGTGTGTGTGTGTGTGTGTGTGTGTGTGTGTGTGTGTGTGTGTGTAAGCTCGAGCGCGCGCGTGAGTGTGTGTGTATATGTGTGTGCGCGCGCGCGCGTGTGTATGTGTGAGTGTGGAAGTGCAAGCGCACGCACACTTGTGTGTGTGTGTGTGTGTGTGTGTGTGTGTGTGTGTGTGTGTGTGTGTGTATGTGTGTGTGTGTGTGTGTGTGTGTGTGTGTGCGAGTGTGTGTATGTGTGTGAGTGAGTGAGTGAGTGTGTGTGTGTGTGTGTGTGTGTGTGTGTGTGTGTGTGTGTGTGTGTGTGTGTGTATGCACGCGCAAGCGCGCGAGAATGACTTGACGACCGACCGGACGAATGAACGAATGAACGTCCGAATGACCGACTGAATGAATAAATGACTAAATGAATAAATGACTGAATGGTCGACTGAATGAATAAATGACTGAATGGTCGACTGAATGAATAAATGACTGAATGGTCGACTGATCGAATGAATGAATGAAAATCGACTGTCCGACTAATCAAATGAATGTCTGATCGACCGACTGACCGACTAAAAGAATGAACGAATGAACGGCCGACTGATCGACTGAACGAATAAATGACCGAACGACTGACTGAACGAATGACCGACAGACAGACCGAACGAATAAATGACCGAACGACTGACTGAACGAATGAATGATTGCACGACCGACATACTGAATAGATAAATCGACGACCGACTGACCGAATAGATAAATCGACGACCGACTGACCGAATAGATAAATCGATGACCGACTAACCGAATGAATGAGTGAACTGGGGACCGATTGACCGACTGAAGGATGGGATGACTGAACGGCTGACTGACCGAATGAATGACTGAACGACCGATTGATCGACTGACCGAATGAATGACTGAACGACCGATTGATCGACTGAACGAATGAATGACTGAACGACCGATTGATCGACTGACTGAATGAATGACTGAACGACCGATTGATCGACTGACCGAATGAATGACTGAACGACCGATTGATCGACTGAACGAATGAATGACTGAACGACCGATTGATCGACTGAACGAATGAATGACTGAACGACCGATTGATCGACTGAACGAATGAATGGATGTACGACCGATTGATCGACTGAACGAATGAATGACTGAACGACCAATATGATCGACTGAACAAATGAACGGCTGAAGGACCGACTGAAAGAATGAATAAATGCGCGATCGAATGACGGACTGAACGAATGAATGACTTGACGACCGACTGAACGAATGACTGAACGACCGACCGAATGAATGAAGAACCGAGTGTACGAATGAATGATTGAACGATCGACTGAACGAATGAATGTCTGAACGATCAATTGACCGACTGAACGAATGGATGACTGAATCAGCGCCAGACCGAACAAACTTACGAACGAATGACTGAACGATCAACTGACTGACAGAACGAGAGACCGATCGATCCACCGACCGACCCAACAAACGCGCGAAGAAAACAACAATGAACGAACGAACAAGCAAACGAGTGTACGAAAGACAAGAAGGAATGAAGAAAGAAACATCTGAAAAAACAGAAGAGAAAATTCACATGTAGTGTACCAAAGAATGAAAAGAACATAAGCGAATGTAAAACAAACTCGTCTGAAAACATTGCAGGAAATAGGCGGTGGTGGTAATGATAGATCGAGAGAGAGAGAGAGAGAACTCAGAACTCAGAACCTGTTTACTGTACATCGGCCTTGGGCCACAATACAGGGGACGGGGCACGAGGGCTGGGGAACAGTCGGCACTGAGCACAATACATGTGCAGGACATGCAAAACATAAACAAGTCATGGACTCATCAAATATAGAGAAGATGAAAACAATTACCACCATTAACAAAACCATGCACTGTTTGATAATTACCAATTTCCATAAACATTGAAGTTTGAAATGTACACATGTAAAGTGATTATATAATTACCCTATCATTTTCTGCCTTCTATTACCTGCATGAAAAACATACCTAGAAAGATTGTGTCTTAGATCACTGTTTCCTGATTCAAGAAGCTTATGCATTGGAGTGTTAACATGACCACTTAGAAACTTCTCTCTTAAGTCATCATATATAATGCACTCCTTCAAAAAATGGGCCTCATTTTCAGTTTTTGATTTACAAAAAGGACACATTTTATCTTGAACTCGATCACTATATCTATAAACATTGTTGTTGAGTGGTAGAACATTAAACCTTATTTGAGCAATAGCAACACGAAAACAATACACATCCATATGACATATGTACTTATCTTTTTCAAAAATGGCTTTGAAAGTTCGATAACTCTCATATCTGTCTCTATCTCGAATAGCGCCATACCATTCTTGTATAAACATATCTACTAGTCTCTGTTTAAACATACTAAAAAAAGCCTTTCTATCCCCTACACCTTGTTGAAACCACACTATGTAGAAACCAGTTGTGCATAGAATTTCTCTTATTTTTGACGC
>CM065745.1:40000-47887 GCA_033310375.1 Conus canariensis
GGCACACTACATATGGCTATATACAGACGACATGGACCTGGCACACTACATATGGCTATATACAGACGACATGGACCTGGCACACTACATATGGCTATATACAGACGACATGGACCTGGCACACTACATATGGCTATATACAGACATCATGGACCTGGCACACTACATATGGCTATATACAGACGACATGGACCTGGCACACTACATATGGCTATATACAGACGACATGGACCTGGCACACTACATATGGCTATATACAGACGACATGGACCTGGCACACTACATATGGCTATATACAGACGACATGGACCTGGCACACTACATATGGCTATATACAGACGACATGGACCTGGCACACTACATATGGCTATATACAGACGACATGGACCTGGCACACTACATATGGCTATATACAGACATCATGGACCTGGCACACTACATATGCCTATATACAGACGACATGGACCTGGCACACTACATATGCCTATATACAGACGACATGGACCTGGCACACTACATATGCCTATATACAGACGACATGGACCTGGCACACTACATATGGCTATATACAGACGACATGGACCTGGCACACTACATATGGCTATATACAGACGACATGGACCTGGCACACTACATATGGCTATATACAGACGACATGGACCTGGCACACTACATATGGCTATATGCAGACATCATGGACCTGGAAGAAAGAACACAGTCATAGAAATTAGATGTCATTGCACGATGCTATACATCAGATATACTGATCATGTGACCATTGAACAAGTCATTGCACGATGCTATACATCTGATATACTGATCATGTGACCATTGAACAAGTCATTGCACGATGCTATACATCAGATATACTGATCATGTCAGCATTGAACAAGTCATTGCACGATGCTATACATCAGATATACTGATCATGTCAGCATTGAACAAGTTATTGCATGATGCTATACATCAGATATACTGATCATGTCAGCATTGAACAAGTCATTGCACGATGCTATACATCAGATATACTGATCATGTCAGCATTGAACAAGTCATTGCACGATGCTATACATCAGATATACTGATCATGTCAGCATTGAACAAGTCATTGCACGATGCTATACATCAGATATACTGATCATGTCAGCATTGAACAAGTCATTGCACGATGCTATACATCAGATATACTGATCATGTCAGCATTGAACAAGTCATTGCACGATGCTATACATCAGATATACTGATCATGTCAGCATTGAACAAGTCACTGCACGATGCTATACATTAGATATACTGATCATGTCACCACTGAACAAGTCACTGCACGATACTATACATCAGATATACTGGTCATGTCACCACTGAACAAGTCACTGCACGATACTATACATCAGATATACTGATCATGTCACCATTGAACAAGTCATTGCACGATACTATACATCAGACATACTGATCATGTCAGCATTGAAGAAGAGCGCCAGACCATCAAACAACACGTCGCGCCACACGTAGATTTGCAAACACCAGCAAAGCAAAGACACTGGGTCGGCATTGTCATCAAGATCCAACGGCCCCGCTAAAGTCATCATCCAGGAAAGTGTTGAAGGAGAGAGACCAGAGAGAAGACAGAAACACATGGACTGACAACATTGCAGAATGGACAGGGAAACATCTGTAGAGACCAGAGAGAAGACAGAAACACATGGACTGACAACATTGCAGAATGGACAGGGAAACATCTGTAGAGACCAAGGGGAAGACAGAAATACATGGACAGACAACATTGCAGAATGGACAGGGAAACATCTGTAGAGACCAGAGAGAAGACAGAAACACGTGGACTGACAACATTGCAGAATGGACAGGGAAACATCTGTAGAGACCAGAGAGAAGACAGAAATACATGGACAGACAACATTGCAGAATGGACAGGGAAACATCTGTAGAGACCAGAGAGAAGACAGAAACACATGGACTGACAACATTGCAGAATGGACAGGGAAACATCTGTAGAGACCAAGGCCTCGGAACACAACCGACAGAACTTGAGGAATCTGGTGAACAGTTCTTCAGTGCGATGCCCCGATGACTTCACACGGACCTAGGAAAAAGACGTTGAATATTAATGACACAAAGACAAAATTATTCTTGTATTTTAAAATGATTTTTTAATCCAGAACGTGTGCGAGATTACAAGATTGAGCCATCTGTTCACATTTTTTGTAATGATTTGGATACACGGCTTTAATATGTTCTTGAGTCTCAAAAAATAAAATGTTTACCTTATCATATTTCTCAGATAATAAAATGTTAATGTTTTCGCCTATCGTCAGTGCAATAATAATCATCATCAAATCTGAAGAGTCGGTTCTCTCAGTGAGGCATGACAGGCACTGTTGGACCTCATGAAACACATGAAATAACAACATTGCATTTTTTGTCAAGTTTACTTCTATACTTTCTAACTGGCTGGAGAGAGACAGCGTGTGTCTAGGTCTTTACTTGTATACTTTCTGTCTGGCTGGAGAGAGACAGCGTGTGTCTAGGTCTTTACTTGTATACTTTCTGGCTGGCTGGAGAGAGACAGCGTGTGTCTAGGTCTTTACTTGTATACTTTCTGTCTGGCTGGAGAGAGACAGCGTGTGTCTAGGTCTTTACTTGTACACTTTCTGTCTGGCTGGAGAGAGACAGCGTGTGTCTAGGTCTTTTCAGATATTCGTTGCCAGAGTCTACGAATACTTTGTTTCTGAATTCATGATAAAAACGATTAGCTTTTGACAATTCACTTTATCCTGAAAAAAAAAAAAAAAAAAAAAAAACAACAGTTAACCAGCTTCATGGTATGAATTCAATGTATGTGTATGTACCGGATTGCCAAGAGCTAATTCGACAACTCTACTGTCTGTAGATTGTATTTCATTCAACAAGCTGTGCTAATTCGACAACTCTACTGTCTGTAGATTGTATTTCATTCAACAAGCTGTGCAGGACTGATAAATAAACTTCTAATTCAGAAATAATTTTGATCTGACGAGGCTGGTGACTGTGGTAACGGAGGTTTATTGTCATTGTTTGTATCTTGATCCAATAGTTAAGCATCAACTGCTGTAAATGACAGCTGACATTTTCCTTGCTGTCACTATCAATTTCTCAGTATGAAATTGCCAATGTAATTACTAGTAAAGTGAGTATCCAAAAACTTCTTCTGAATGTCGTGAAGTTTTGTCATCTAATACTTGTTGTAGCAATGATGTCGGATTCTCGCTGTTAGAAATTCGTTATTAGTGTTTTCTCTCCGGAATATGAAGCCCATTTCATCCCATGTACATGTTTAATGCATGCTCCAGTAAATAAATATTTTGTGCATAATTTATTACCTTCATCGTCTTAGATTTGCATTTGTCTGGATGGAAATGTCGTATGAATATTATACCATATGAATATTATACCATATGATTATTATACCATATGAATATTATACCATATGCATGTCTTTAATGGCACCTTAGGTAGGTCATATCTAGAAGGAAATATCGTATGAATATTATACCATATGAATATTATACCATATGCATGCCTTTAAAGGCACCTTAGGTAGGTCATATCTAGACGGAAATGTCGTATGAATATTATGCCATATGAATATTATACCATATGCATGTCTTTAAAGGCACCTTAGGTAGGTCATATTTATACGGAAATGTCGTATGAATATTATACCATATGCATGTCTTTTGATGGCACTAGGTAGGTCATATCTAGATGGAAATGTATAAATATTATACCATAATTTATGCATGTCTTTAATGGCACCTTAGGTAGGTCATATCTAGATGGAAATGTCGTATGAATATTATACCACATGTATGTCTTTTGATGGCACCTTAGGTAGGTCATATCTAGATGAAAATGTCATATGAATATTATACCATATGCATGTCTTTTGATGGCACCTTAGGAAGGTCATAAGTAGGAGTAGCACACACAACAGAAGTGACAATGACACATTGAATGGCACGGATATTCTGACATGATGACAAGATTTGCCGACTCTTACACATTCAGATTCACCAGATTAAAACAATTGCGATATATATCTTCACTTATTCTACTAATCTTCAAATTTTAGAGCAGTTTTGCAAGTTATTCGTTATTGTAAGCTTTTAACTAATAATATGGCAATGTACTTCGACAATAGAAAATAGTACAAGCAAGCTATATGACCTTCAAGTCAGTGCAATAAAACATTAAAGAATCAATGAAGAAGAATAGTAAACACAAGAGAAAAGGGCAAGAGTACAGAGAGAGAGAGAGAGAGAGAGAGAGAGAGAGAGAGGGGGGGGGGGGAAGAGAGGAGGGAGGGCGAGAGAACACAGCGACTGACACCAAGTTTAGCCTTATTCCCAGCACTGTGAAAAACAACAACAACAACAACGACAACAAACAACTACAAGAAAATCATGTGGCTAAGCCATATTTGGTAAAGTCATTCAAGTACAGTACAATTTGTTAAAACAGCAGAAACTCATTTCATTTGAAAAATGACACATACTGTCCCCGCCCTCTTCCCTCTACACCTCTCCATCCCCATCTTTTCCCCTGTACTGTCACTCCTCCACAAATACACCAATTCACACTGCCCCCGCCCCCTTCCCTCTACACCTCTCCATCCCCATCTTTTCCCCTGTACTGTCACTCCTCCACAAACACACCAATTCACACTGTCCCCGCCCCCTTCCCTCTACACCTCTCCATCCCCATCTTGTCCCCTGTACTGTCACTCCTCCACAAACACACCAATTCACACTGTCCCCGCCCCCTTCCCTCTACACCTCTCCATCCCCATCTTGTCCCCTGTACTGTCACTCCACAAACACACCAATTCACACTGTCCCCGCCCCCTTCCCTCTACACCTCTCCATCCTCATCTTTTCCCCTGTACTGTCACTCCTCCACAAATACACCAATTCACACTGTCCCCGCCCCCTTCCCTCTACACCTCTCCATCCCCATCTTGTCCCCTGTACTGTCACTCCACAAACACACCAATTCACACTGTCCCCGCCCCCTTCCCTCTACACCTCTCCATCCTCATCTTTTCCCCTGTACTGTCACTCCTCCACAAATACACCAATTCACACTGTCCCCGCCCCCTTCCCTCTACACCTCTCCATCCTCATCTTTTCCCCTGTACTGTCACTCCTCCACAAACACACCAATTCACACTGTCCCCGCCCCCTTCCCTCTACACCTCTCCATCCCCATCTTTTCCCCTGTACTGTCGCTCCTCCACAAATACACCAATTCACACTGTCCCCGCCCCCTTCCCTCTACACCTCTCCATCCCCATCTTTTCCCCTGTACTGTCACTCCTCCACAAATACACCAATTCACACTGTCCCCGCCCCCTTCCCTCTACACCTCTCCATCCTCATCTTTTCCCCTGTACTGTCACTCCTCCACAAATACACCAATTCACACTGTCCCCGCCCCCTTCCCTCTACACCTCTCCATCCCCATCTTGTCCCCTGTACTGTCACTCCTCCACAAATACACCAATTCACACTGTCCCCGCCCCCTTCCCTCTACACCTCTCCATCCCCATCTTGTCCCCTGTACTGTCACTCCTCCACAAATACACCAATTCACACTGTCCCCGCCCCCTTCCCTCTACACCTCTCCATCCCCATCTTGTCCCCTGTACTGTCACTCCTCCACAAATACACCAATTCACACTGTCCCCGCCCCCTTCCCTCTACACCTCTCCATCCCCATCTTTTCCCCTGTACTGTCACTCCTCCACAAACACACCAATTCACACTGTCCCCGCCCCCTTCCCTCTACACCTCTCCATCCCCATCTTTTCCCCTGTACTGTCACTCCTCCACAAACACACCAATTCACACTGTCCCCGCCCCCTTCCCTCTACACCTCTCCATCCCCATCTTGTCCCCTGTACTGTCACTCCTCCACAAACACACCAATTCACACTGTCCCCGCCCCCTTCCCTCTACACCTCTCCATCCCCATCTTGTCCCCTGTACTGTCACTCCTCCACAAACACACCAATTCACACTGTCCCCGCCCCCTTCCCTCTACACCTCTCCATCCCCATCTTTTCCCCTGTACTGTCACTCCTCCACAAACACACCAATTCACACTGTCCCCGCCCCCTTCCCTCTACACCTCTCCATCCCCATCTTTTCCCCTGTACTGTCGCTCCTCCACAAATACACCAATTCACACTGTCCCCGCCCCCTTCCCTCTACACCTCTCCATCCCCATCTTTTCCCCTGTACTGTCACTCCTCCACAAATACACCAATTCACACTGTCCCCGCCCCCTTCCCTCTACACCTCTCCATCCCCATCTTTTCCCCTGTACTGTCACTCCTCCACAAATACACCAATTCACACTGTCCCCGCCCCCTTCCCTCTACACCTCTCCATCCCCATCTTTTCCCCTGTACTGTCACTCCTCCACAAATACACCAATTCACACTGCCCCCGCCCCCTTCCCTCTACACCTCTCCATCCCCATCTTTTCCCCTGTACTGTCACTCCTCCACAAATACACCAATTCACACTGTCCCCGCCCCCTTCCCTCTACACCTCGCCATCCCCATCTTGTCCCCTGTACTGTCACTCCACAAACACACCAATTCACACTGTCCCCGCCCCTTCCCTCTACACCTCTCCATCCCCATCTTTTCCCCTGTACTGTCACTCCTCCACAAATACACCAGTTCACACTGTCCCCGCCCCCTTCCCTCTACACCTCTCCATCCCCATCTTTTCCCCTGTACTGTCACTCCTCCACAAATACACCAATTCACACTGTCCCCGCCCCCTTCCCTCTACACCTCTCCATCCCCATCTTTTCCTCTGTACTGTCACTCCTCCACAAATACACCAATTCACACTGTCCCCGCCCCCTTCCCTCTACACCTCTCCATCCCCATCTTTTCCCCTGTACTGTCACTCCTCCACAAATACACCAATTCACACTGTCCCCGCCCCCCTTCCCTCTACACCTCTCCATCCCCATCTTGTCCCCTGTACTGTCACTCCACAAAACACACCAATTCACACTGTCCCCGCCCCCTTCCCTCTACACCTCTCCATCCCCATCTTTTCCCCTGTACTGTCACTCCTCCACAAATACACCAATTCACACTGTCCCCGCCCCCTTCCCTCTACACCTCTCCATCCCCATCTTTTCCCCTGTACTGTCACTCCTCCACAAACACACCAATTCACACTGTCCCCGCCCCCTTCCCTCTACACCTCTCCATCCCATCTTGTCCCCTGTACTGTCACTCCACAAACACACCAATTCACACTGTCCCCGCCCCCTTCCCTCTACACCTCTCCATCCCCATCTTTTCCCCTGTACTGTCACTCCACAAACACACCAATTCACACTGTCCCCGCCCCCTTCCCTCTACACCGCTCCATCCTCATCTTTTCCCCTGTACTGTCGCTCCTCCACAAATACACCAATTCACACTGTCCCCGCCCCCTTCCCTCTACACCTCTCCATCCCCATCTTTTCCCCTGTACTGTCACTCCTCCACAAACACACCAATTCACACTGTCCCCGCCCCCTTCCCTCTACACCTCTCCATCCCCATCTTGTCCCCTATACTGTCACTCCTCCACACATACACCAATTCACACTGTCCCCGCCCCCTTCCCTCTACACCTCTCCATCCTCATCTTTTCCCCTGTACTGTCACTCCTCCACAAAACACCAATTCACACTGTCCCCGCCCCCTTCCCTCTGAACATCTCCATCCCATCTTTTCCTGCCCTGTCGATCCTCACAAACACACCAATTCACACTGTCCCCGCCCCCTTCCCTCTAACACCTCTCATCCCCATC
>CM065745.1:47987-72987 GCA_033310375.1 Conus canariensis
TTTGTTTGGGGGGTTGTTTGTTTTTTGGTGGTTTTTTGGGTTTTTTTGGGGGTTTTTGGGGGGTTTTTTGTTTTTTTTTTTTTTTTTGGGGTTGTTTTTGGTGGTTTAGGGGGGTTTTTGGTTTTTGGGTTGGTGTGGGTGTTTATTTGGAAATGGGGGTGGAATTTTAAATGGGGGGGGTGGGGGGTTTTGGGGGGAGTGGTGGGTGGGGTTTTGTTTTTTGGGTTTGGGGTTTTTTGGGTTTTTTTGGGTTTTGGGGCTTTTTTTTGGGGGGGTTTGGGGGGGGTGCGGGGGGGGGGGTTTGGTGGCCCTTGGGGGGCTTTTTCCCGGCCGGCGGTTTTGTTTTTTGGCCACCCCGCGTTTTTCCCCTCTTTAGTTTTTGTCCTTTAAAAAAAAAAAAATTTTGTATTTTTAAAAAATCCTTTTCCAGTAAAAAATTTTTAAAAATTTTTAAAAAGCTCAAAAAATTTTTCCCGTCAAATTCGCCCCACTTTCCCGTACTCACTTTTTTTCCAAAAAAGGAATCACCCCCCTTTTTGTCTCAAAAAATTGAGTGACGTCACTTCCGCCCTATAAAATCAGTCTGTCCCATTTTTTTGGGGCAGTGATTTCCCCTTTTTTTTCATGAAAAGGAATCAGTCTGCCTCACTGAGGCATGATGTTTTTTCCCCCCAGAAAAAAAAAGCACCAAAAAAAATAAAAAAACGAAAAAACCTTTCCCAAAAAAAGGGGTTCTGCCCGTTTTTAAAACGGGGGGGGCACTGAATTTATCCACTCGATGTTTTAAAGGGGAAAAAATTTTTTTAAACCTCATTACCATCCAAATGAGAATAAAAATTTTTTTCCAAAATTTGTCATTTAAAAGGGGGTTCAAATCGGTCCCCCCCGTCCTCTCTGCGGGGAAAACCCCCCAATGAGGGGGGCCGCTATGGAATCCTGGGGGGCCTGGTCCCCAATTTTGGAAAAGGGGCCCAAAATCCCTAAAATCCTGCCCCCAAAAACCAAAACCCCAAAATCAGAAAAAATTTTTTTATAAAACAAAAAACCTCAGATTGTAAACCCAAAATTCCTGAAAAAAAACCCCCAAATCAAAAACCCCCCGGGGGCAGAGACAACCACCTTAAGAAAAAACCCAAATTTCTAAAAAGGGAATACAAAAAAAGGGGGAAAAAGAATACCTAAGTACTGAAAAAAAAAAAATGACGCTACATTCTGAGAAAAAAAACCTGTAGGCCCTCCAAAAGGGAAAAGCCAATGTAAAAAAAAGACACTAGACCCTATGAAAGGACACATTTGACTTATCATCCCTAGTGAGGAGGACACAGACCACACTAAACCTTATCACAGGAGTTGGATCATTTGACTTACCATCCCTGGTGAGGAGGACACAGACCACTCTAAACCTTGTCACAGGAGTAGGATCATTTGACTGACCATCCCTGGTGAGGAGGGCACAGACCACACTAAACCTTATCACAGGAGTTGGATCATTTGACTTACCATCCCTAGTGAGGAGGACACAGACCACACTAAACCTTGTCACAGGAGTTGGATCATTTGACTTACCATCCCTGGTGAGGAGGACACAGACCACACTAAACCTTATCACAGGAGTTGGATCATTCATGAAAACAGAGCACACAATTCCGTGAAAGACGACCACTGTTCCCTATCAATAAAGACTCGAAGTCCTGTGAAAAGAAGAAACATAACCATCAGAAACAAGACTAACTCGGTGAGAAAAGAGCATGAAGCCCTGCGAAAAGGAGGCACTAAACTGTGTGAAAACAGTCGCCAGACCACATGAAAGCAGAACACCAAACTCAGTGAAGATGGTAATACCAGGTAAACATTATTCTGCGGAAAGGACTACGAAAGAAAGGGACCAAACCGCATCAAAAATGAACACTAAACTCTATGAAAGGAGATGTTATTAAGCGCTATGAAACATGACGTTTAACCCTGAGAAATAAGACACAAGACCGTGAAAGGAGGAAACTAAATCATTAAAGAATACTGAACTGGTCAATGTCTATCTCCCAGTTCCAACGTTGCTCGCTTCTGCTAGTGTGCGTGCGGTTTTGTGTGTGTGTGTGTGTGTGTGTGTTGTGTGTGTGTGTGTGTGTGTGTGTGTGTGCGTGTGTGCGTGTGTGTGTGTGTGAAAACGAAGGGAGAAACATTGAACCACATGACAATGACAACACGTTATATATTGATAAAAATCTAACAATGGAGGAGCTTCTGTACTCACTTTGCCATCTAAAATCTGGTAAAATTGCGACAGGATTTGATCCCATTTCTTACAACTTGATAAAGCATTTTCCACAATGCTTTTTGAAAAAAATTATTAGAGTTCTTCCAATTATGCTGGAAGTCTGGAAAGCTGCCAATGGCTTGGCAGAAAGCAACAGTTGTACCTATCCATAAACAAGGAAATTCAAAAAGAAAATCTAATTTTCGACCCATTTCTTCGACTCCTCACATTGGAAAACTTTTTGAGAAGATAAAATTCAGATTAGAACATTTCCTTGAAAAGAATGGGATTTTGCCAATATTTCAAGCTGGTTTCAGAAAAGGGAGGGGTGTCACTGATCATTTTAGTCTTTTATTCCAGATTTGCTGATCTCAGGTACCAAGGTTAAAAGGGTGACTGAGTATAAGTACTTAGGTTCTGTTATCGATGACAAACTTACATTCACTTCTAATTCTCTCTCTGTGTATAAAAAATGTCAGTCAAGCGTGTATTGCTTACAGAAATTGAGATACCATGGAGTGAACTGTGACGTTTTAAAAGCATTCCACAGAAGCAATATTGAATCTGTGATCACTTTTTCATTTTTAGTGTGGTATGGTGGATTAAATGTGAAGAACAAATGCTTGCTGGAAAAGATTGTGAAACGGTGTGGTAAGATTATTGGTGTTAAGCAACAAAGTTTAGGAGAAATGTTTGAAAAAAGAGTGCCTAAGAAAGCTCAGAAGATTGCATGTGATGAAACCCATCCTCTGTTCCCCTTTTATGAAAAGATGCCTTCAGATAGACGATTCCGGCAACTGAAATGTGAAACCAACAGACTGAATCGTAGTTTCTTGCCTATTTCAATCCGTTCATTGAATAATCACTGACCTGACCATCCTGAGTAAATGTTTAATGCTGGGCGAGACGTGGATAGAGAGAGAGGGGTGGGGGTGGGGTGGGGGTGGGGGGAGGGTGGTGGGGAGAGAGTGAGAGTGTAGATGTTTTGGGGAGGAGGGATGATAATCAAGTGATAATGATTTTAAAGTTATCTCAGTTCTCACCCCGTGTAGAGAGAGAGAGAGAGAGAGAGAGAGAGAGAGAGAGTGCGTGTGCGTGTGTGTGTGTGTGTGTGTGTGTGTGTGTGTGTGTGTGTGTGCGCGCCCCTTTTTTACGGTTTATTTTAGCGTACAGCTGATTTTATTAAATTCACTGGATGTAAAATGGAGTGTATGTTGGGTAGAGTTATCGATTAGTTTTATGTGAAAAATAAGCCTTACTTTATATATATATATATATATATTGTTTTTAAATTTGTGGGCATGTGCAGGTGTGAGTGCATTTGCACATTTTACATCAATGTTGTGTACTCATGTGTCATGTGTTTATGTGTTCCCACCACAACACAAAGTTCTTATCAAAGAACATAAAGTATCTTGAATTGAATTGAATTGAATTAGCTTCACACGTCAAAAAAGCCTTGGCTAAGCGACACTCCACTTTAGCCACGTTTTTTTTTATATTCATAGAGCGTACGATTCCGTTTGGCATTTTAAATTATTGTCCAAGGCTCATGAAATTGGGATTAAAGGTCGTTTCCACGTTTTTACAATCATTTTTATCTGGACGAACGCTACAAGTAAAACTAAATGGTGTGCTGTCAAGTACAAGATATGTTAACATGGGTGTCCCTCAAGGAAGTGTAATTTCTCCAATCCTCTTCTCATTGATGCTTTATGATCTTAACCAGATTGACACGAAAGGGGCAACTTTAGCTGCTTGTGCAGATGATATTGCAATGTGGAAAAATGTAAATTGTAATTTTACAAAAAACAAAATCAAGCGTAATAAAAATGTTGAACAGTTTCAATTTGTGGTCAGTAAACTTGTTAACTATTTGAATTCAAACGGTTTTAACTTAACGGACAAATCGGTTTTTATTATATTTACAAAGAAAAATATCGATTTTGAAGGTAGGGACGCTGTAAAAGTAAAAATAGGCGATCCTTTCATTTTTACGAGTAAGCAAGTAAAATTTCTAGGCGTGTGCGAATGTCATTTAACGTTGAATTAATATTGTTTGGCACTGATGAAATAACTCAAACGGACGAAATATTCAATATTATTATACTATGGGCAAAATATTTCATCTACAAACGTATATTTAATCAAAGTAAGCCTAGACTAAATTTTTTCGTAAAAGATTTGAAAAGGAATTATCGTATTGAAAAATATATATATATAGCTCCGAAATGCAGCTGTTGGAGTTTGAAAGAAAATGGGCACCTTATACAGGTCTGCTCGAGGAGTAAATGTCAAATTCTTTAAAAACATGCCTTAAAAAAAAAGTTAAAATCGTCACAAAGCCAAGGTGGTTATCCTTTTTTTTTAATGTTTTCCTTTTTTTCTTTTATTTAGACATGTATATTGACTTATTTATGTCAATTATAATCAACACTTAAATATAAGCGGTACACATAAGAAACAACTTCAACTAAATGCTCCTGGCTTTTTTTTTTTTTTTTTTGTTCCATAATGTTTCGTAGATACTAGGTAACAACCGGCAAGAAATAGACATCCATAAACACTGTAGGAAGACAGAGAAGGGTGTGCATATGAAGGGGGAGTGGGATTAAAGAGGGAATGAGACAGAGTGAAGTAGTGTATAAGGGAGGGGAGTGGGGGGGGGGGGGGGAAGGAAGGAGAGGGGGGGGAACCTTGTAAACATGTAAACTCCTGAAATTAATTGAAATGATGAAATGATGTATCAAAGCAATGTATGGGGACAATTGTTTTTCTGTTCATACCATTGATATTATCAGCTATGTTAAATTCCATATTCGTGGAAATTACTGGAATATGCTTGTGTTTAATGTGCCTAAGTTTGTATTCATACCTGTTTGTGTTTTTTGGTTCTATTTTTCACAATAGCTAGAAATATTTATGTATTATCAGTTTAATGTGTGTGTGAAAATCTCTGCGCACTGTCCTCTTTATGCGCATATGTATTTCTCCTGTTAGCTGAATAAAGCATGTTCCTCTGAGGGGGGGGGGGGGGGGGGGGGGATTTCTAGGCGTTATTTTTCATTATAAATTATTTTGGTGTAAACATATAAATCATCTCGCGGAAAAGGCAAGAAAGAAAATTGCGTTACTGCGAGTCCTAACTGGAATCCCTCTAATAAATTATGGATCTAATCTTATCCATGTCGCCTTAGGGACAGTTCGTTCGATTGTAAGTTATGGTCAAGAAGTATTTTTAACTGCACCAAAGACAGATTTACATAAGTTAACTAGTATTGATTCCTTAGCACTTAAAATTGCTTTGGGGCTTCCAAGATGGGCATCAATTGATATGACTTAAGAGAGGCAGGAGTTTTGCCTTTAAATGAACATAGGATGCTCTGTGCTTGTAGCTACTCAGCACGAGCAAGAACAGTCCCTAACTCAGTCACTTCTGAACTTGATGAAAGCACCTACGTTTCTAGAGAGATACGGAATAAAAAAGCATATACTTCATTGTCTGATTATGCATCTCCTCTTTTACATGCATGTGACTTTTCGCTTGACAACATTGTTAAAGTGACCAAATACCCTTTCCCCCTTTGGTTGATAAAGCAAGCAGATTTTTTCTATTCCTATGGTAATATTACTAAAAATGAGAATCCACTTTTGCTTGCTTCTCTTGTTAAAGAATTGATTTACACTGAATATGAATCTTATCTGCATATTTTCACTGATGGTTCAGTTTCGTGTTCTTCTGAGGTTGGTGCTGCTTTCGTGATACCTTCCCTTAACATTGAAAAAAGATTGCATATTACCAAAGGTTGTTCTCTTTTCACTGCTGAGTTATTTGCTCTTATGAAAGCTATTAATTTCATTCTTGATATGCAAGTCTTACCAGAAAGAATACTGATTTTGTCAGATTCCAAGTCTGCTTTAACGGCTTTATACCTTCAAAATACATCAAGTCGTCCTGATCTCGTCAGTGAAATTTTATTTTCAATTCACCAGGTAATGATGCGAGGTTCTAAAATAACATTATTATGGGTACCCGGTCACTGCAATCTTCGAGGGAATGAACTGGCTGATACCTGTGCAAAAGAGGCTTCAATGTGCAAATCGAATACAGTTGTATGTGATATTCCTTATTCGGTTCTTGAAATAAACAGTATTCTGACAAAAGCACTCTGGGACCAGAGAAGAACACAGTACCTTGAAGCTGCCATTCAGAAGAACAGATGGTATCTTTCTGCCCCCAGCAGTCATTGTATAAGTCCGCCAGGTTCTATTCCGAATCGAAATTTATTGCACAGAATACGGGTGGACGGTTGGTTAGGCAGGTTTTTAAAACCATCTCCTTTGTGTGTCTGTGGTCAAAACCTTAATGTATCATTTTTTACTTAAATGTTCGTTAACAAAAGCGTATTTTCAATGTCTTCATGATAGAATTTTGTCTAAAAATCTACCTTTAACATTGCATAGTGTTTTTTTGTCCCAACCCAGAAATGGGTGGAGTCTAGCCAATTTGGCTGTAAATCTGATCAAGTCTCATCCACTTGGCAGATTTTTCTAACGGATATTTTTTTTTCTTGGTTTAGTGGTCAGAGAACTATAAAATAGGCATTCTGGCTCACCCACCTCCGCCAGCTCCAACCGGCTAAAGCCGGTTTCGCTGCTGCTCCGGCGGCTTACCCAGAATGCCTATTTTATAGTTCTCTAATAGTAAACACTTTACAAACATACATAATGTGTAGGATTATCTGTTTTTAACACTAATTTAGAAAACTTTTGAGACTTCAGTTTTTCTTGATCAATAACATCATTCTCACGCATACATTCATCAAATGTAAAATAAATTTCTGCAAAACTCTTCACATCTGGCCGCATTACTGATCACCTCTGGATCTCACTTGAGACCCTATGGCGCCCTAGGGCCCCAAGCCAGACCCAGAGGGTCACATATAACACGGCCAGATGTGAAGGGTTTTGAGAATATGCCTCCAACAGTAGTATACTTTTATACTTGTTTGCCTGCTTTCTATTTGTCTAATTTGGGCAATCCCCTCACCCCCATTTTAGTGGTCCTTCCCATAGCCGCACCAGGGCGACCATTTTAGGTTTACGGGCGTTTATAGCCGCGCCAGTGACCATATTCTGGGTTTACGGGCGTTTATAGCCGCGCCAGTGACCCAATACGAAAGTAGGAAGGATCACTTGAGGGCAGGGAAGAGGGCAAATTTAGACTTTTCAATGCCATGACAACCAAGTATTTAAAACTACTGCAGGCATATCCCCAATGTTGTTAACTTCAAGATTTATATATATACTGTACACAAACAAACGCTTTACAATTACATGGTGTCTACTTGTAAAGTTGTTTTTATTTGCCTAGAGTAAAGTTGTTTTTAAAGTTGTTAAAACAACACCAAAAGCTAAATAACAAAGTGCATCTTACCTTACTTTTTAGTCACTACTTTTTAATAAATATTTGTTTTAAATGCTTTTAGATTTAAATATAAAAATGCTGCTTTTAATACATAAAATTGGGAAAAGATTATTTTGAGGTGGGGAATTTAGCCGCCTAAATTTATACAATGACGTCTAACGCCTGTACTAAACGACGCCGGTGGGGAATTTAGCCGGCTAAATTTATACAATGCCGCGTGGGCGGCCTGCAGTAAACGACGCCCTTACATCCGTTATGTGTAACTTGACACGAACCCGGAAACAGTGCAGCGCTTCGACTCGGCTATTGTGCAGTTGAGTAAGCCGTGGCTAGACATGTCTGACCTAGATACTACATAAAGGCAGAAGGGAGTTGTCTCCCCGGAAAAGAATGTAACAATTAATTGTGAAAAAAAAAATCGTCATTAAGTCGTTCTAGGTTCTTATTCAAGTCGGCATCACGTTCTTATTTAAGTTCTTAACAAGTTTTTATTCAAGTTCTTAACAAGTCAACATCAAGTTCGCTTTACAACTGATATATCAACGAGGCCCATTAACTTATCCTCGCATGATTCAAGTCGATGATGGAAAAGAATTTAAAGGTCAAGTGAATCAATTATTGTTAAAACATAGAGTTACCATTAAAAGAGGCATTCCGGGTGTTCACAGATCACAGGGTTTGGTTGAAAACTTTAACAAACAGTTATCTGAAAGACTTTTCTCCTACCAGTATCACAGAGAGCTGATTGACAATTCTCGCAACACAGAATGGGTTAGAAGGCTGCCCTCAGTTTTGCGCGCAATGAATAATGAAGAATTTAAAGGTCTAAAACCAGTACAAGCAATCAGAAAACAAACAATAAATGTTGTTGAAGGAGAGTCTTCATCAAGCAAACTATTACCATTTGGTTTGAAAGTGAGATACCTTTATTCACCGGGAGAAGCGGAAGGGGACACTCGCATCAGGGCAACAGATCCAGTTTGGAGTGTTGATCCATATGAGATAAAAAAAATTGTGAAAATGAATCCACCCGTGTATTATTTACGAGAAACTGACACAACAAAACGGCCGGCCCCTCAAAGATCTTTTGTGAAGGAAGAACTGCAGATAATCCCACCAGACACAGTTCCGCTTTAACTGATTTACGTAAATATATTTGAGTTAAAATGGAAGCTCAAAAAAAATTATTTGCGTATAGATTTATTATTAAAACAATGATAAAGAATAAACTACCCATTGATCCTAATTTATATGAAAAAATCAAAAATCTTGAAAAAATCAAAAATCTTGAAACAACAACCACAAATAATCCAGCTATACTGGATAAAGAAATTACTGAGTATCTAATTGCGCTTGACCAAATGTCCTCCAATGCCCGATTGCATATGAAAACTCTGGATTAACAAACACACGTTTTGTGTTTGTTCTATCTAATGACTTCTTTGTTACAACAGTTGTGTTGATCTCATGTAGATTAGATCGTAGTTTTACGTTGTCATGATGAAAAGTCTTATTGTCAAACAATGCTTTTTTATAGTTGTCATGGGATATGCTTGACTGCACAACACTGCGAGATATTCCCTTTGCTTTTTTAACAACTTTTTTTTGGCTTGAAAGACTGTACATTTTCGACCTCAAACCAACAAACTCCTTGATCACCTCTCCAGATAATTCATCCTTCATCTTACCTAAAACCTTTTTGTTAACAGTTGAATGCAAAGGCGAATCTTTAGGGTAATCAGATGTGTCGTACCATCCAGCATGCACTTTTGCTACTTCTATTTCCATGTCTTTATAGATATCTTCAGTAGGGATGTCGATTACAAAGGAATCTGTATCTGTGTACAGAACTCTGGACTCTGGATACAAGGGTTTAAAGTAGTCATAAAGAAATTCTAACATCAAAAGCTTCGACAGTTCTAAAACAGTAAACCCAATAAAAACGGGCTTATCCAATTTGACTTTCTTTTTTTTCATCATTATGCCAAAAAGCTGATCATGAAATCTTCTGAAGTCCTGATAATTAGGTTTTGAAGTTAGCTTTTTTTTTTTTTTTTTTTTTTTTGTGGCATCAGTTCTCGGATCAATGGAGCACCTAAGGTGGTGATTTTTTTTTTGTTTTTTCTTTTTTTTTAATTTTTTTTCTTTTTTTTCTTCCCTAAGGCCAAAATCCACCTCTTCATTTTTTGGTGCATCACACTGTCCTCTTCATCTGCCAAAAAAACAAAAAGCGGAAAAAAAAACAAAAACAATTTCCACTACTAGGTTTTTTTTTTTTTCTCTTTTTTTTTTTCTTCTTTTCTTTCCCAGCCAATCTCTTACACACCATGCATAGTCTGTATGTTCTCTTATAAATGGACATATTTTTGCTGATTTTAGTGTTTTGGCAATTGATACAAAGTGTCTGGGTTTGTTAATGTACTAATGTGTGGTGTACTGGCACACTCACTCTGATAAAGTGTTGCATTATACGGAAACGGAACCAACATAGATGAAACAAAGGACTTAATTATTTTTAGTTTTTCATTTTGTTTTACACATACACCTGCACACATACTCTCGCTCCCCCCCCCCCCCTCCCCCTCCCCCCTCTCTCTCAAATATGCTAACAATGGTAGAAACCTGTTAAATACACGACACGATACCAAAGCAAAAACTATGCATAAGCAACCAGTTCTGTATACACACATGCCTGAAAGGATGTCGTTGGTCCCTATTGCCCGTCTCCCTCTTCTTCCCCCTACCCAAGCGCGTGAGCGCACTTCACAACACACCACCACCACCACCATCCACCCACTCCAACACCCATCCATCCCCACCCCCACCCCCCACATCCACCCACACCCCCACAAGCAGAGAGAGAGAGAGAGAGAGAAGGAAAAAAAAAAAAAAAAAAAGGAGAGAGAGTGAGATAGACAGACAGACAGTTAGGCAGACAAACAGGCAGACAGGCGGACAGAGACGGCGTCTTTTAAATGGATTTAGGGATTTACTTTGTTACATATCGTCTCACCAGTTGTCTCTTCCCCGATGAGGCCAATCCTATAATGAAAAGAAATCATGCATGAACCCCTCATATTCCACATTCCCCACGTGCAACAGTCTTACACATACGAAAACGAAATAGTGCAAGAAAGTACGGAGGAGTGGAGAACGAAAAGGCATATTAACCTTGGGGTCACTTGAAGTTAGCTTAATTGCATCGTTCTCTCTGGTGACCAATCTAACATCTTTACGCTTGTGCGGATTTTCCATAGTCTTTCCAAAACAGCTGTTGTTCATCAACTTGAAAAAGTCTTTTTCTGAAGCATCTGTGGATTTAGTTCTGAGATCAGTGTTCTTCATTATGTATGGTTTCATGAACTGTTCTTGATCAAAAGCAATTATACGATGAACAGCTGTCAACTTCAAACCATGTCTTAAATAAAATTGAAGAAGTCTGTAATGACAGACATAATTTTTTTTGCCTCGAAGATTAGGCACAAGTTTAGGTGGTTCTGTCATTGACACTTTTAGGGTTTCTGCCGCTAATGGATAGTCATTATGGTAATCATGAAGTTCATGAGGATATTCTAAATCAACTTCTAGAATGAGACCTCTTTTACAATCAGCTTCTAGAGTAGGTAGCCATTTTAAAAACTTTTGAATGTCTTTGAGTCCTGTGTACATTTTAAAGTTGCGTAATGGAAGTGATTGCGCCATTGCCCATCCATACAGATTGTTTGCATCTAAATACATGAGATAGTTAGACCTTTTACTTGGATCATAGTCGTCCAAGTATTTGTTGTTTGCTTTACAGTAATGGTGCGACGCCATACTGATTCCCCCACGCAATCCGTTTTCAATCATCTGAAGCATTGGCAGGTCAGACAATAAATCAATTTGTACTCCAGTAAATTTTAAGAAAGCGTCCCAGCTCATCCCGGGCGCAGAAATGTAATGCGCGGGATCCAGGCTGTAATGTTTCATGCAGGTCTTCCTATAATTTTCAAAGACGTCCGCCAACAAACAGGTATCCGCCATTAAATAGGAATCATGATAGTCTCCCATCGTTTTACACTCTAACTTCTGCCACGCATCTTGAGCATGCTGGTAATCAGAATCACTGATGTCCTTTCCTCTGAGACTAGAAAAGAACGCGCCTTTAGGCGGAAGTGTATCTTCGTCAAACCTTTCCCAACTGTTCATGTACTCATAAGGGTAAACGCCCTTTCTAACAAGAGTTGGGTCAAAATATTCTTCTGTTATTGGGCAGGACTTTAAGGACATAGCCAGTGACTCTAAACTCCCCATCATGTGTTGCATAGAGTCGTAGAAAGACATGTTATTTAAAGTGAAACACATGTACTTTTCTGATGACTGTGCAATGCATGACACCCTGAAGTCGCTGGTTACTGCTTGCATTATAAGGTGAGAGTCGTAACCTCGCAAGTTGTGAAAGAATATAGGCAGCTTCCATGTCTTTGGTTCAAACTTTAGTTGAAGATTGCATTTGTTATGTGCTGCTCCTCTAAACTTTCCGCTAATGTGATCATGGTCTCTTACTGTTGGATTCTCTGGGGAGAGGCCTAAACCACAAATCCAACAGTGAGTGGCTGAGTCATACTGTTGTTGGTCTTCAGGCGTCATTATGATTTCAGATAAGTTTAGATTATTAGAACAGGCATTACGCACTTGCTGCATGCGTTTTAAGAAGTATTTTGCAGCATTTGGTCCTCTGTATAATTCTGGCTTTGAATGGGCGCCATCCGACCTAACAATGATGAAGGCAAATGAGCAAATCTGATGATTACTCATTAAGACTGTTTTAGGAAGTTTCTGTGGGGTTGGTCCTTCATAAGGAACAATGAGTGATTCGAAGTCTGCGTAAACAACATATGGACTAGTTTGCAACCGTTTCCAGTTCTTAAAACTAACTTTACTGCCTTCTCCGGGCGTAATTAGTTCTGTATCACAGTCAACTGGGCTAATACAATGTTTTACATGTTCACTCGCGGCTTGAACGGACGGAATTCTTGTTAAACATTTTCTACAAAATTCTTGTTTGCTATGTTGTTTTGTAGTATGCACTAGTAATCTACTCATTGTGCGTATTAGAGTGTAGTGCAACCCATTAAGGCTTTGCATCAGGAGTAAGTCTACATGACTCCTGGTTGGTTCGCCTATTGTTGGACTGTTCTTTGACACTCTAATTGGCAGAAGGTTGGTTTCTTCAGACCATGTGTAGACATTAACAGTTATTGGTGGATTTTGTTTTTCAAACTGATCAATTTTGTCTACAGCCATAGGAAATTCAAGGCCGTTAAAGTTAAGATCATTGGCCCACTGTAAATAGATACTCTCTCTGCATTTTTGGCAACGTGATGCAGCCTAGCAAGAACGCACCACATAAAACATTTGTCGTCTGAATTTTTTATGTTCAAAACTGCTTTCTTTGCAACTAATGTTGGAGGCAGTGGAATGTAAGCCTTGCCTACAATTGGCTCATACTTAGCTTGTCTTAATCTGATGTCTAGGACTTCACCCTCTGACCAACCAGAACCTCTCATTTTAGCTGCTTCAGAGGCTTCATTAAACTGTGTAAGAAGTTGATCTGCCCAACCGGGTGTTAAGTCATTATGAGAAAGAATAGTCTGCTGTTTAGTTGAGACCCAGACTTCTAGATTTTCTTCGTTTATTGTTATATAGTCGATTAAAACAACTAACCTTACTTTAACTGGAGGGTTTATTGTTAGTTTACTTGGAACTTGAGAAATAGCGTGTACAACGCTTGCCTGTACCTTTGTTGGATCAATAACTTCTAAAACGACCTCATTTAAAGCTTTTGACAAACGCTCTTCCTCGAGCATTGCTTCAAACAATTCATCTGAACCTTCATATATCTTATCCATGTTGAGCTTCTTTTCTAACTCAAAATATTTATTTAAATCAAAAAATAAAAGTTAATCAGAATCAATATCAACGGTCTTTTTGTGCTTGGACTCATAAACTAAAGTATAAACGCCCTTTGGGGTTGTTAATGTGAGCTGTTTAGAACAGAGTTTAATGTTTCGTTTACTTTTTTTAAACATTCCTTTTTTATCTGGTCGGTGTCTGGTTGTTGAGAAAAAGTTGCCCTTGCCTTTCTTTGAAGATCAAACTTTTGTCTTTTGTAGTCCTCAAAATCAGCCTGTAGGCGACTAAATTCTTCATCCGTGATGTTTGAGTCAACTAGTGCTTTATCAATTATCAGTTTGAACGAACTAAGTTTAGCTGTTATTAGTTGAACCATAGCTGTGTGCTTCTGGAGTTTAGCTTTTATTTTTTTGCTGACAGCACTTACAGCCAATGAACACAGGCCAAGAGTTAAAGACAAACCACCTAGAGGTAAAGCTGCCGGTGCACCTACGCCTGTTGCTAAGAGACCTACACTTGTTCCTGCTGATAGAGCACTAGTGATCGATGCTCCAGTATTAACATATGTAACAGCATTAAAGACAGCAGAATACCTTCGTTTGGTTTTACTGTATTTTGAAAGGTCCTGCTCTAGTTTTTGTTGCATTTGTGTAATGTTGGTTAATCTGAAAGTTTTTATGTCTACAGCAGCAGCTATCTCTTCTTTGGGCACTTTTGGATAAGTCGTAACAGACATGCTTTTTTAAAATAAAAATAATTTAGTATTGGATATCTTTCAATCTGTTATCTTGAATATTCAGCTGCGCATCATATATTAAAAACAAATGTACATTAAGTGGTTTATCACTCTCTTTTTCTTTATCAATTTGAATGTTTATTACGTCTTTAACTGTTCTCCCACTCCCATGCAACTGATTATCTTCTGTTGACCTTAGGTCAATCCATAAACCGTATTTCGTTGTTAAATATTCATCAAGTCTAACACTGTGAAGGTGTAGATCTTTAGACACAAGGTCTACTGTTGGATTTCTACACCTCCCGCCTCCAAACAATTTTCTTATTTCATCAAAATGATAAGGTTTAAGCCCGCTACCGTAGACTTGGTTAGGACTACCCTCAATTGAACATTGTACTTTCGTTATTTTAGGATTGATAAACTTTTCACTTTGTCTTTTGAATGGTTCTTCATCTTCACACAGCAATAAAATACCTTTAAGGGATCTTGCTGCGGCGCTAAAACTAAAGTTCCATATTGTGTCTGCCCTGCTTTTAGGATATTTTGAATGATGAATCACTCTTTCGTAATATATTGCTAATTTTGACTGATATTGTTGCTCAATCAGCCTTGCTAAGTTAGGGTTGCTAACAATGTCAAACTCTAACGAGATGTCGAAAATGCTGTACTTGGAATCAGTGTCTGTCGATCTAATGACACGTTTGTATTCATTAAAAGTTAGTTCATATGACAATCTGTCTTTTAATGCTCCTTGAAAGTATGGCGCATGCGCTTTTAACAACTCAAAATCCAAGGGTATAGAAAAGCGATTTCCAAACGCATAACTTACAGCTTCATACTTGTTACCGTCTTTAGCATCTTCGGCGTCTATTCTGTGTTTTAGTGCTTCGTTATTTTCGATTCCTTGAAACGCAAGATCGGCCCTTTCATTATCGGTTAGCCATAGATCAGAATAGATTAGAAATATGTCTGCATTGTGTAAAGAAAATATTTCTTGCCCCTCAAGTTTTATAGAAATTTTCTTAACGATTGCCCGTCCCAGATTCTGTACAACTGTCCTGTTTACGTCTGTTGCTGAATCAAGTTCTATTTTAAAAGTAAGCCGTGCAGATCCCGGCACAATCACTTCATCTGCTCCTAGGTCTGGAAATTTGACAGTAAGAATCTGATCTGAATCAATAGTAGATGGATTATTTGGAACAATAATATTCTGTTTATTTCCCTTCACGCCAAAGGGCTCTTTCAGTCTTCTATGCGGGTCAAGAATTGAGCCATATGCTTGTGACATTTTTTTTATAAAACAAAATAAAAAGTTAATTATTTAAAAACATGGCAGAAGAAGATTATGATGTTTTTGATCCTGGAGACGACATGAGTGAAATGACGCCTTTGACACATCCATTACAATCATTGCGGCGTGAATTAACAGAAAGTAAGGTCAAATCATTTTATCAAAGTTTAGGCCAAGAACCTCCCGAATTTATAGACCCTAATGATTTTGAAACAAAAGATGACCATTTGTTTGTGAAAAACGAGCAAGGACAACTTGTTCAGCTTACAACTAAACCAGACCCATCAAAGTTTTTAGCAAAGACTACAATTAGACAAAGGCTCAGTGTGAGCGATCAAAATCGCCTTGGCATTGCTAAACCGCGAAGATTAGACAGCGAGGCAGTTGCTAAACTTCAAAACACACTACAAGAACTCCCAACAGATAACCAAATTCAAAACATACCCCTTAAAGATTTAAGCCCAACAGCAGACGAAATAATAGAAACCAGTTTTTCAGAAGAAACAGTATTAAAAACTATGCACGATCCGCCGCTACCTATGAGAGAAATAACGGCCCTTGATCATGCTTTGAAAAGCATCAGAGGTGAATTAACAAACAATTTAGCAAAACTGGGTGAACTAGATGAGCATATAAAAAGAGAAAAAGAAAAACTAGTTGAGGCTGATGACCACAACTTAGGACCTGGTGTTAAAGAAAGAATAACACAAAGACTAAAAGATCTTGAACAAGAGAGATCAGCAAGACTAGAAGTGCTGTCTACTAACCGAGAACAATTACGAACTCAAGTGAGCAGAATAAGAGAAACTATCCAAAGAATTTTATATGAAGACACAACACTAGCAGAACGAATAAGAACACTGTTTAGAGAGCAAGGTGTCACATTAGCGAGCGTTATAACAGCCTTAGGATTTGCAATAAGTACACTGGTGTTGGCTATTACAGGCGGCGGTGGTGGGGGAGCAGTGCCACCAGGCCCGTCGTCAGATAAATCATGGATAAAAAAACAACTCGATCACCTTGCAAACTTACTAAAAAAATTAGCCAGTAAGGCAATAGACTCTTTGCCTGGTATAATAGGAGGGATCGTTAGCTGGCTTTTGTCTGCCGCAAGTAAAGTAGTTGGCTTTATGGCTGAGCACTTATGGGCATTAGTTGTCTTAATAGTTGGGTTACTTTATAGTAAGATAAAGACCAAGTAATCCTAGGGCAGTTAATCCAATAACAAGTGCCGTCTTTTCATATTCATGGTCATTATTTCTTGGGACCACAGGGATTGAATGGGGTTTTGAGGGGGGTTTGGGGGGCTCAAGGATTGGTGGGGCTTCTTTTTTTATTGCTATTGCTGGCTTAGAATTTATGTTGTTTTTTCCAACCTTCTCTTCTTTACCAGCCACAAGGATTTCATTATTATAGTTTATTATTGTTCCTGTCTGAAGTCTGAGGTCAGAAGGCAGCATGTATAAACCAGTGCCAACAGCAAAGTCTACTTTCGATCTTGCGTATTGCAAAACATTTTGGTACCTTTTAATACTTGAAGGCAAATCAATTGCAGAATTAATAGAATCCTCTAAATTTGCTAAATACTGTTTTTGGGCGTCAAAGCCAGTAGAAGGATCAATTATGTTTGATCTCGTTTGTGCTTGCGAACCTAGCAAACACCAAACATAAGTACGAATGGAGTCGTTTATTCGTTCTATTCCCGCTCTAGTTAGACCATTAGAAGTATCCAAAATAAATGTTGTCCATGCTGTTTTATGCTCTTGCTCTATGGACCCGAGGTGAACAGTTGTGCCTGAAGAGAAAGATGTGTAAGGAGGATTCCAATCATAGTTATACTTTCTATGCACGCCCCAATAATAAAGGGTGCCTAAACCATGATTAAGATCCAACTTTTGTCTAAAGTCTGTCTTTGGGTCAATATCAAATTCGTTACAGATCCTTTCAAAAGCCTTGTAATCTATTCTGTTGCTGAATGGATTAAACGTTTTGTCATTTGGTAATGGTGCTTGCAGTTCAGACAAAATACGTCTGAAGGTGTAATAAAAATGAAATCTATACACTGACCTCACCAAAGGATCAGGATGATTTAAATGATCAGCATACGACACTCCACACCCAGTTGATGCACAAAACACAGCAAAGTTTAACTGGTTCTGATAAAACTGCACCGGATGACTGAACCACACTTTCGGGATGTAGTCGTTTTTAATAGGAGGGTTAAGATATCTGTTCAATGGAGTACTAACCTTTACTTGAAAGGCGTCAGTCTGAGTCACAGAAATGTCGAGGGTATCAGTTGTTATATCTTTAGGACTGTAGTGCGGTCCAACAGAATATTTTGCATTAGTATATTTGAATGCACTCATTTTTAAATTTGTTTTAAAAATGTTTGTAACAATAACAACTCAAGACAGTCCTTCGTTTTTAGAATATGCTATTGATAATAACTGCGGAACCCAAAGGGTCGCACTCCATGAAATATTCTACAAAGTCGTATGGTTTAATATAAGTCAATCCAAGAGGAATAATGAGATTCGAAAACTTGATGACGGAGGAAACTTAATTAGCCAGTTAACCATACCTGATGGTTATTACGGGTTTTGCTCACTAAAAGAAGCAATGAGTAACTTCGACATTACTCTCAAACTTAATGCAAATCTAAAAACAATGTTAACATTCAAACCTGAAAAAGAAGTAGTCCATTACTTTTTTGATGTAGAGCTAGCTAAAATGTTAGGCTTTAAAATCGATTATGTCTATCATAAATTTAGAGTTGCACCAGACGAAACTACTTTTGAGGGAGAATATCCGCTCGATCTTGCCTTATATCCATTACTCTATGTACATTTGGATGAGCTGAGCACTGATGAAAACTTATATGATGGAAGGCCCTCAACTGTTTTAAGAGCTCTTCCATCAGGGAAAGCTGCATATTGCGATTATGAAATTGTACGATTCCCTAATTTACAGTTTAAAAGATTAGCTTGTGGGAGGGTCAGATCATTTAATATAAAGATCACAGATAAAACAGGGAAAGTCGTGAAATGTGATAACCTGCACATTGTTTTAGAAATAAAATAATACGTTGTTTTAAAAAATGTCACGTGGACCAGACGATTCGGGGGTTACATTAGCGCCTGAGAGGTGTGTAACTTTAGAATTAAAAGACCTTGCAGACGTTGAGGACTTTGAACAAAACGGTGAGATAGGCACTTTATATGGTTTTGAGTACACTAAAGATGGTTATTATAAGCGCAAAGAGGTTGACGACAACAAAAGGTTTCCTAAACTAGAACAACTACGCAATCTAGAAGCAAATAATACAGGTCAGTATGAATATAAAATAGTTCGAAAAACTGACAACAAATGGCACTTAGAACCATATTTAGAATGGGACATAAAATTTGAATTCTTAAGCCCATTTACATTTTTTGACCGTCAAAAAAGTTTCAGAAAAGCATTGAACTCTGGCCCTTTACATGTAAGTCTTATGCCAGAGGACAACAGTCGGAGAGAGATCGAAATAAAGCCGTTTGGGGACAAACAGTACATCCTCCACAGAAGAGAATCGGTTTTAAAGAAAGCTTCTACAAAATTACAGTTCATTCCACGCACAAAATTAGGAGACACGTTCACAATGATATTTAAAATTTCTGTCTTAAAAGATGAGGCAAGAAATGGAGCTGTGGGTGTCAGTGACAACCTTATGGAAGGAATTCTTATTAGCTGGCAAAACTTAGACGTTGACAAACTTAAAGTTACTGTTGTTGTTCTTTACAATGGCGAGGATATTAAGGTCATAACAACAAGCAACAAAATTGATATTAGTCTAAATAGAAACGATCTTACAGAACTAAACTGGATTAATCTTACACATTTGGGCCTTATAGGGTTTTATTATACTGAACAAGTTTTGACAGAGAGTATGATAAAAACAATAACTGGTGTAAATTAAATTCTGTTTTAAAAACTATGGAGCAAACGACTTTGGTGACACATCACAATCACCTTACAACAGTCCCCTGCGCCATCAGCATCACAATCACCTTATAACAGTCCCCTATCAGCATCCCAATCACCTTACAACAGTCCCCTGCGACATCAGCATCACAATCTCCTTACAACAGACCCCTATCAGCATCACAATCACCTTACAACAGTCCCCTATCAGCATCACAATCACCTTACAACAGTCCCCTATCACCATCACAATCACCTTACAACAGTCCCCTGCGCTATCCGGGCGTACATATGAATACCTTTCTTGTTGCAATAGGAGACAGACGCAATCAATTATTACGAAAATAGCACAGAGAGAGAGAGAGAGAGAGAGAGAGAGAGAGAGAGTGAGAGTGAGTGAGAGAGAGAGAGAGAGTGAGAGAGAGAGAGAGAAGCAAAGGTCAGATCTTGGATCCACCCTTTCAACCAGTCTTTGAATCTGAGAGAAGACAAAATGTTTTGCCAAGGGAAGTAATCGTTGACAAAGATCATGTATGAACAGCTTTTTTTTGTAATAAGAGAAAGAGACAGGCGCAATTAATTATTACGAACATTGCAAAGTGAACTGAAGCGGAGAAAGAGAAGCAAAGGTGAAAAGAATGTTTTGCAAAGATGAACTCGTAGAAGGAACAACTTCTTTTCTCCAGTTGGGCGCCAAATGATAATGATGGAGAAATGAACGATAATGATATGTCAAACATGTACGATTTATATAGTTAGTGTCTTGTACTGATAATTGTTCAAAAGCAAAGAGTCATAAGATATGTTTGGCGCACATAAAACAGATATGACTTCGAAGTAATCATGTTTACACACATATAATAGACTTTTACATTTCCATTCCCAGACTTTCTAACGAAAAAATTCCATGACTAAGGATGCGTGGTTCTATCGATGTCGCCATTTATGAAGAATCAGTTTATCTGTGGTCCTCTCAACTATTCTGATTAATAGTTTCGTCACCATTTCTATGCAGAAAAGAGAGAGGGAGAATAGATCGAGCTCGCGCGCGCTCACGCGCAATCAAAAGCCTGCACACATATAACTGATTTTTATTTCTTTGACTGTCATTAGGCTATCACAATCAAACACAGTTCTTATTGATACCGTACTCTACTTTACACTTCAAATAGCACTGTGACAATGTTAATATTCACGCTCCCCTCCTGCGGGAGAACCTGCATGAAGTAGGAGCCATAGATCGTATTTCAGTCCTACTAATCCTTTCTTTTTTACTTTTTCTTTCTTTTTTCTAATACTACTATTCCTCGTAATTTATGATTTCTTTGCCTTTAATGTAGTATTTAAGCTTCTTCTGCTTAATTTTGGTCTCTAACCTGCAAGAAAATCTGAAATAAGGCTGGAAATGGTAGACAATAACTATAAAACACGTACGATAACTCTTGCTCCGCTATGAACTAAATCCACGCCCTTCACTTCCAAGTGAAAAATTTGCAAAAGAAATCAATCCCTAGGCTCCGACGAACAGACTGTCACAAACAATGCAGCTACGCACAAGCATACACACAGAGAGACAGACACACATTCATGCGCGAAAGCACGCACGCGTGCGTGCACGTGTTCAGTGGAAAAGCAGTGTACTCTGCATTATCTTCACCTTTCCACGCGAAAAAAAAAAAAAAAAAAAAAAAAAACACTCACACAGAGAAAAATCTGCGCTGACGCCGGTACGGGGCGAGAGCTTGAGGTCGACCTGTTCCCATTGGACCGAGGTGTTTATTTCTATGACAGAATAGCCAGTGGTCCTCCTCCCGATGGGAGAAAAAAAAAAAAAAAAACCTACCTCGGGGAGAAATCAGCGGAACAAGATCTACGTGGTTTGGTGTAGTCT
Organism: Conus canariensis; assembly: GCA_033310375.1. Lineage (NCBI taxonomy): Eukaryota > Metazoa > Mollusca > Gastropoda > Neogastropoda > Conidae > Conus > Conus canariensis. Next base: position 69,446 of record CM065745.1, read on the forward strand.
GCCAGTTAGGCCAGACGAGATCAACGGGAGGCGAGTGCAGCACATTGTTGTTGCCCACGAAGAGACCTCCACAAGAACGACTTGGGGGACTGCGGCCACTGCAAGCTAAGTCTTACTGCACTGAAAAAAACAAACACGAAGGAGAACGCTCTATGAAGGAGACCACATCATTTCTTCCTTTCTTTCTACCTTTTCTTTTCTTTTCTTTCCTTCTATCTTTTCTTTTCTTTTCTTTCTTTCTTTTTCTTTCTTTCTTTCTTTCTTTCTTTCTATCTTTTCTTTTCTTTTCTTTTCTATCTTTTCTTTTCTTTTCTTTCTTTCTATCTTTCTTTCTTTCTTTTCTTTCTTTTCTTTTCTTTTCTTCTATCTTTTCTTTTCTTTTCTTTTCTTTCTTTCTATCTTTCTTTCTATCTTTCTTTCTTTCTATCTTTCTATCTTTTCTTTTTTTTTCTTTCTTTCTATCTTTCTTTCTTTCTTTCTTTCTATCTATCTTCTTTCTTTCTTTCTTTTCTATCTTTCTTTCTTTCTATCTTTCTATCTTTTCTTTTCTTTTCTTTCTTTCTCTATCTTTCTTTCTTTCTTTCTTTCTATCTTTCTTTCTTCTATCTTTCTTTCTTTCTTTCTTTCTTTCACACCCACTGACAGAAAAATAAGAAACATCTACTTGGCCGAAAACAGGGAGACACGCACGGCGCAGTTACTGTTCTTTCTTTGTCTTTTCTTCCTTTTTTTGGTCTCTCTCTCTCTCTCTCTCTCTCTCTCTCTCCTCTCTCTCTCTCTTCTCTCTCTCTCTCTCTCCTCTCTCCAAAAGTATATTTGTTTAAGCTTAAAAATGTGTATTTGCGAAAATGTCTTGCAAGATTTCGAATTAGTATGTCTCCCTTAAAACACAGCTACTTGCAATATAAATCATCTCTAAACAACCGTAACAACAATTGTCCATTTTGTTTAAATGCTCTTGAAACTGAAGTTCATTTTCTTTTCATATGCCCGAAATATAACGATTTGAGGATGAATTAATACCTGATAAGTACTGCAGATACCCATCATTATTCAAACTTTCTTTGATTCTTGCCAATGAAAATGAAAATGTAATTATGAATATTTCTCTGTTTGTGTATAAGGCGCAGAGTTTGAGAAACCAATGTCTTAATATTTTGTAATTAATCCAATGTGTATCTGGCTCGCTCACTCTCATTGTTATGGGCCAGAGGCCTGACAATTAAACTTTTGACTTTTGACTCTCCTCTCTCTCTCTCTCTCTCTCTCTCTCTCTCTCTCTCTCTGTAGTATAGTGACGTCATGTCAGGGATTAAGATAGAAAGAAAACAAGAAAAGAAAGAAAGAAAGAAAGAAATGAAAAGAAAACAAAAAAGAAAAGGACAGAAATGACAAAGGAAGAAAAACAAAGGACAAAAAGAAAGGCAGAAAAAAGGAAGAAAAAAAAGACAAAGAATAAAGGAAGAAAAGACAAAGAAAAGAAAATGAAGAAAGAAAAGACAAAGAATAAAGGAAGAAAAAGACAAAGAAAAGAAAATGAAGAAAGAAAAGACAAAGAATAAAGGAAGAAAAGACAAAGAAAAGAAAATGAAGAAAGAAAAGACAAAGAATAAAGGAAGAAAAGACAAAGAAAAGAAAATGAAGAAAGAAAAGACAAAGAATAAAGGAAGAAAAGACAAAGAAAAGAAAATGAAGAAAGAAAAGACAAAGAATAAAGGAAGAAAAGACAAAGAAAAGAAAATGAAGAAAGAAAAGACAAAGAATAAAAAAAGAAAAGACAGAGAGACAGACAGGAAGAAAGAAAGAAAAGAAAGGAAGAAACAGAACAAAAATCGTCAGGGATTGATGACATAACACGAGAGACCAATGACTACGTACAGGCGATGACGTAAGACAATAGAGACGTCAAGGGAGGACTACTGGGTGTTCCAATGTGGTGAGTGGTGAAGAAGGTCACATCATGTCCCAGTGAGGGTCTCATGAGAGGATCTTCTCACTGCGCATGCGCAGAGATAAGGCGACGTGTATCAGGAATGAAAATAGAAAGAAAGACAACAAGAAAAGAAGGAAATGAAAAACAGAAAACAAAAGAAAGGACTGAAATGAACAGCAAGAAAAGAAGACAAGAAAGAAAGGAAGAAAAGAAAGAATGAATGAAAGAAAAAAGGAAAGGAAAGAAAAGATAGAAAGAAAGAAGGAAAGAAAGAAAGAACGACAGAGATAGTAAGGAAAAAACAGAACAAAAATCTTCAGGGACTGATGACATAAACGAGAGACCAATAACTACGTACAGGCGATGACGTATAACAAGACAGACGTCAAGGGAGGACTGCTTGGTATTCCAAGGTGGTGAGTAGCAGTATATGAGGGATGAATCCCTCACTGAGGGTCTCATGTGACGAACACATCAGTGCGCACGCGCAGAGATAAGGTGCCGTCGTATCAGGCATTAAGATAGAAAAGAAAGAAAGGCAAGAAAAGAAAGAAAGCAAGAAAAGAAAGAAAGCAAGAAAAGAAAGAGAGAGAGACATGAAAAAAAACAGTCATGAAAAGGAAGACTACAAGACAACAAAGAAAGGAAGAAGAAAAGAAAGAAGAAAAGACAATAAAAGAAAGGAAGAAGAAAAAAAACAAAAACAAAAAAAAAAAAAAATAGAAAAAAAGAAAGAAAGGGAAGAAAGAAAGAAAAGAAAACAAAAAAAGACAGACAGACAGACAGACAGACAGACAGACAGACAGACAGACAGAAAAGAGAGGAAGAAACAGAACGAAAATCTTACAGGCTTGATGACATACAACGAAAGACAAATAACTACGTCTAGTCAATGACGTATGACAACATAGACATCAAGGGGAGGACTAGGTGTTCCATATGTGGTGAGTAGTATAGGAGGTTCAAATCATGCCCCATTGAGGAGGTCATGTGAGGATCTCATCAGTGCGCATGCGCAGATCAGGGATTAAGAAATCAATAACAGTAATGCTAATATTGGCAGTACTGATATCAATAATAAGGATTCGACACAATTTTGTTGTAGTATTTGAGAGCAACATAATACTGCTTAAGATTGTTTAGGAACGATGGTTAGATACTGGTTTCGAGTGTTTAGGACCGATGTGTTACGTCATTTTGGTGGATGTCGACTTTATGTCATGCGTTAGTTTCCTCTGAACTTGTTTGACGTAATACTGTGATCGGAAATGAAATGAGGCAGGGAACAGTAAACGATAAACAGTAAACAAGTGGGGTATTTTTTGCTCCCATAAGAAAACCTAACACAGAGTAACTTTTATTCAAGACTGGCACAGCCTTTTAAACTTGAATAAAGTCAGACAAATACATAGACGAACAATCTAATAGTGGGGGAAAAAAACAAGCGCAGGCCAACAACTGAACTGTCTTCATAGTAATGACTTGGCAAAGATTTGGACTTAGGAGGAGGGGGGGGGGGGGGGGGGGTTTTGAAGATGGAGAAACTGGGAACATGAAATTAAGAAAATATGTTACAGATATGAAAACTCTTCACTAGCTGCATAAGGGA
>CM065745.1:77987-92987 GCA_033310375.1 Conus canariensis
CAAGATCTGGCTGGACAGAACATTGTACAAGGACGTAGATTTTTCTCATTTCAGCTCAGGTACAATCTTGTCTGACTGATTTCATTTTGAACTGTTGGAAATCATCGTTATCTTGAAGAGTATCTCTCTCTCTTTCTCTCTCTCTCTCTCTCTCTCTCTCGTCTCTCTCTCTCTCTCTGTCATGTTATAAGGCTTCAGGGCCTACTTTAATCAACAGACATTCAAACGTATTCATATTCCTTTCATCCTTCCCATCTTTGTGTTCAATTTGGAACATTACTTTCCTAGAGAACTATAAAATAGGCACTCTGGCTCACCCACCTCCGCCAGCTCCAACCGGCTGAAGCCGGTTTCGCTGTTGCTCCGCCGGCTTACCCAGAGTGCCTATTTTATAGTTCTCTAATAGTAAACACTTTACAAACATACATAATGTGTAGGATTATCTGTTTTTAACACTAATTTAGAAAACTTTTCAGATTTTAATTTTTGCTTCGTTTTTCTTGATCAATAAACATCATTTTCACGCATACATTCATCAAATGTGAAATAAAATTTCTGCAAAACTCTTCACATCTGGCCGCATTACTGATCACCTCTGGATCTCACTTGAGACCCTATGGGCCCTAGGGCCCCAAGCCAGACCCAGAGGGTCACATATAACACGGCCAGATGTGAAGGGTTTTGAGAATATGCCTCCAACAGTAGTATACTTTTATACTTGTTTGCCTGCTTTCTATTTGTCTAATTTGGGCAATCCCCTCACCCCCTTTTTAGTGACTCTTCCAGATTTGGGTTTACGGGCGTTTATAGCCGCGCCAGTGACCCAGACAACACAACACATGTGGTTTACGGGCGTTTATAGCCGCGCCAGTGACCCAGACAAACGAAACACGAAATGGGAAGAGTCACTAGAGGGCAGGGAAGAGGGCAAATTTAGACTTTTGCAATACCATGACAACCAAGTATTTAAAACTACTGCAGGCATATCCCCAATGTTGTTATCTTCAAGATTTATATATATACTGTACACAAACAAACGCTTACAATTACATGGTGTCTACTTGCCTAGAGTAAAGTTGTTTTTATTTTGTTAAAACAACACCAAAAGCTAATTAACAAAGTGCATCTTACCTTACTTTTTAGTCACTACTTTTTAATAAAATTTATTTTAAATACTTTATTAGATTGAATATAAAAATGCTGCTTTTAATACATAAAATTGGGAAAAGATTATTTTGGGGTGGGGAATTTAGCCGCCTAAATTTATACAATGCGCGTGACGGCTAACGCCTGCACTAAACGACGCCGGTGGGGAATTTAGCCGCCTAAATTTATACAATGCCGCGTGACGGCCTGCAGTAAACGACGCCCCAACTCCGTTATGTGTAACTCGACACGAACCCGGAAACAGTGCGACGCTTTGACTCGGCAATTATGCAGTTGAGTAAGCCGTGGCCAGACATGTCTGACCTAGATACTACATAAAGGCAGCAAACCCTTCAGAAGTGAAGAGGAGTTGTCTCCCCAGGAAAAGAATGTAATAATTAATTGTGTTTTATGAAAAAATCGTCATTCAAGTCGGCATCACGTTCTTATTCAAGTTCTTATTTAAGTTTTTAACAAGTTTTTATTTAAGTTCTTATTTAAGTTCTTAACAAGTCAACATCAAGTTCTTAACAAGTCATCATCAAGTTCTTAACAAGTTCTTATTCAAGTACTTATTCAAGTACTTATTCAAGTTCTTAACAAGTCGTCATCAAGTCGTCATTAAGTTCTTATCAAGTCGTCATCAAGTTCTTATCAAGTTCTTATTTAAGTTTTCATCAAGTCGTCATCAAGTCGTTATCAAGTTCTTATTCAAGTCACTTATAATTATTTATTAAGTTCTTAACATATTATTGCATATCAAATGGATCAAAATGAGATTTTGTTGTTGGCAGTTCTGGCATGCTTTTTTGTTCGGCTTCTGTATTTAGTGGCTGAGATTTTTTGGACTGCTTTGGTTTTTGCTGGCGTTGTTTATATATTTTATAACCGTAATAACCACCCCCAGCAGCAATGACGCCAAAAATGACAATTGTTTTAAGTTCAATATTCCATAAAGACTTTGGTGTTGTAGGCCTTGAATCAACTTGTTCCGGTGTTTTTATAGCTGGCATTGAAACAACTGTTGGCGTTGGCGGTGTTATGTTTTCATTATGAGTTATATTCTGTGATTGCAACATTAATTTTTTTTGTTTGTTCCACTCTGCTAATTTTTTTCCTGCTGCAACGCGCCCAGGATGAGGAGGCTTTTTACTGGTCACTTTCTCCACCTGATTCAATGTTTTCTGATTCTGCTGATTTTCTGGCTCGGTCATTTTGAAGGGAAACAAAATCTATATGATTAAAAGTAATTAATCCCATGATTAATGGCGATAACAATGTTCCAAATCTGTAATATAGATCACATCCTAGAGACTCTAATGACTTTGTTAAAACTGGATCCTGCATTAAATCATACATAAAATCTTGTTCAGAATCAATGGGCGCAAATCTACTAACTAGTTTAGTGTACAAACTAAGAACAGTTTGCCCAACACTTTTTACCATTCTTGACCCCAGTTGCGCTTCATACCTGTTGTGATACTTTACAATGTCTTGCGGCGACATCTGTTGAATCTGTTCTATGCTGAATTCATTTCCAAGGTACTGTTTTGTTTTTCCACACGCCGCCAAAGAATACAGCCTTTCCTTTTGGCGCATAATAGCTTGGTCATCAACTTGATCATTTGTAATCATAAGTTCAGGAACGTTTAGGCTGCCCTGAAGCTGTAGTGGATCATCGCAGTTCATGTTTTATTAATAATAAAATATTTTTTATTTTAAAAAATGAGCACCGAAAAAACTGTTGCCAACCTCGTATACCATTCTGCTGTTATTGGAGGTCTAAGTGTAGGATACACAATGCTTGGTAAAAGCTTGTTAAGATTAAAACCAGCAGATCTTGGCAAGCTAGATTTTGAAGACTCAGCAAAGTGGTTTGCTGTCATTACAGCTTCATTTGCTACGAAAGACTTTCTAGTTAAGCAAGGAATAATTCCAGAAAATATAAATATGTAAAAAAAAATACATTTATAAAAATGGCTTCACTCGTAATGATGATAGGCGGCGCAGTGGTCAACGCGCTTGCTTTCAGCAGAAGTAATTACGCGTTTAGTAAACTACAAAATAACGATGAGAGAAAAAGACATAACAGAGCTATGGAGCAACTAGCCGCTGCACAAGACACCTATGAAAAGCAAAGGATGGAGCAGTTAGATTTTATTAACGACAGACTTAAACAACAGGGACATGCAGCTTACACATTTAAAGATGTTGACCAGGCAATAAAAGAATATTTTCTAGTAACAGGTAAACAAGTTGAAACATTGCGCCCACCAAAATTTAGCGATTACTATCAACCATCAGAAAAACAAAAGATGCAAGAAATATTGTTTATTGTCTTTGGTATGACCGCTGTGTATTTTGTTGCACAAAGTATTGGCTGAATAAAAAATGAACAAGATCTATTATTCTCCAAAAGGATATTGGAAGGGAATAACAGCAATTAAAAAGCTTAGCCAAGCAGCGGGAGTCAGTGAACAAACAGCAAAAGAATGGTTATCTAAACAAGCGATTTGGCAAATTTATCTACCAGCGCCTAAACGAATACAGAGACCACACTTTGTGAATATAACTCCAAACGACACCCATCAAATGGATCTTCTATATTTACCCCATGATACGATTAGACGAAAAAGATTTAAGTATGCACTTACAGTCATTGATATAGCTTCAAGATACAAAGATGCGGAACCATTAACACAAAAGAGTGCTTCTGCTGTTGCTGTTGCTATACAGCTGATATACCAACGAGGACCCTTAACTTATCCTCGCATGATTCAAGTCGATGACGGAAAAGAATTTAAAGGTCAAGTGAATCAATTATTGTTAAAACATAGAGTTACCATTAAAAGAGGCATTCCGGGTGTTCACAGATCACAGGGTTTGGTTGAAAACTTTAACAAACAGTTATCTGAAAGACTTTTTTCCTACCAGTATCACAGAGAGCTGATTGACAATTCTCGCAACACAGAATGGGTAAAAAGACTGCCCTCAGTTTTGCGCGCAATGAATAATGAAGAATTTAAAGGGCTAAAACCAGTACAAGCAATCAAAACCAAACGAATAAATGTTGCTATTGAAGACTCATCCAGTAAACTATTACCATTTGGTTTAAAAGTGAGATACCTTTATTCACCGGGAGAAGCGGAAGGGGATACTCGCATCAGGGCAACAGATCCAGTTTGGAGTGTTGATCCATATGAGATAAAAAAAATTGTGAAAATGAATCCGCCCGTGTATTATTTACGAGAAACTGACACAACAAAACGACCAGCCCCCGAAGATCTTTTGTGAAGGAAGAACTGCAGATAATCCCACCAGACACAGTTCCAGTCGCTTAGTTAATTTAGGCAAATACATTTGAGTTTAAAATGGAAGCTCAAAAAAAAATATTTGCGTATAGATTTATTATTAAAACAATGATAAAGAATAAACTACCCATTGATCCTAATTTATATGAAAAAATCAAAAATCTTGAAAAAATCAAAAATCTTGAAACAACAACCACAAATAATCCAGCTATACTGGATAAAGAAATTACTGAGTATCTAATTGCGCTTGACCAAATGTCCTCCAGTGCCCAATTGCATATGAATACTCTGGATTAACAAATACTCGTTTAGTGTTTGTTCTATCTAATGACTTCTTTGTTACAACAGTTGTGTTAATCTCATGCAGATTAGATCGTAGTTTGTAATTGTCATGATGAAAAGTCTTTTTATTGAACAATGCTTCTTTGTAGTTGTCATGTGATATGTTTGACTGCACAACACTGCGAGATATTCCCTTTGCTTTTTTAACAGTTTTTGTTTGGCTTGAAAGACTGTACATTTTCGACCTTAATCCAATAAACTCCTTGATCATACCTCCAGATAATTCATCCTTCATCTTACCTAAAACCTTCTTATTAATAGTTGAATGCAAAGGTGAATCTTTAGGGTAATCAGATGTGTCGTACCATCCCGCATGCCCTTTAGCCACTTCTAATTCCATGTCTTTATAGATATCTTCAGTAGGGATGTCGATTACAAAGGAATCTGTATCTGTGTACAGAACTCTGGACTCAGGATACAAGGGCTTAAAGTAGTCATAAAGAAATTCTAACATCAAAAGCTTCGACAGCTCTAAAACAGTAAACCCAATAAAAACGGGCTTATCCAATTTGACTTTCTTTTTTTTTCATCATTATGCCAAAAAGCTGATCATGAAATCTTCTGAAGTCCTGATAATTAGGTTTAGAAGTTAGCTTAATTGCATCGTTCTCTCTGGTGACCAATCTAACATCTTTACGCTTGTGCGGATTCTCCATAGTCTTTCCAAAACAGCTGTTGTTCATCAGCTTGAAAAAGTCTTTTTCTGAAGCATCTGTGGATTTAGTTCTGAGATCAGTGTTCTTCATTATGTATGGTTTCATGAACTGTTCTTGATCAAAAGCAATTATACGATGAACAGCTGTCAACTTCAAACCATGTCTTAAATAAAATTGTAGAAGCCTGTAATGGCAGACATAATTTTTTTTGCCTCAAAGATTAGGCACAAGTTTAGGTGGTTCTGTTTTTGCCATCTTTAGACTTTCTGCTGCTAATGGATAGTCATTATGCAGGTCATGGAGTTTCTGAGGATATTCTAAGTCAACTTCTAGAATGTATCCACACTGTTGATCTGGCGTCAAACTGCCCAACCACTTTAATGCTTTTTGAATATTATTCGTATCTGTGTACATTTTAAAGTTGCGTAATGGAAGTGATTGCGCCATTGCCCATCCATACAGATTGTTTGCATCTAAATACATGAGATAGTTAGACCTTTTACTTGGATCATAGTCGTCCAAGTATTTGTTGTTTGCTTTACAGTAATGGTGCAACGCCATACTGATTCCCCACGCAATCCGTTTTCAATCATCTGAAGCATTGGCAGGTCAGACAATAAATCAATTTGTACTCCAGTAAATTTTAAGAAAGCGTCCCAGCTCATCCCAGGCGCAGAAATATAATGCGCAGGATCCAAGCTGTAATGTTTCATGCAGGTCTTCCTATAATTTTCAAAGACGTCCGCCAACAAACAGGTATCCGCCATTAAATAGGAATCATGATAGTCTCCCATCGTTTTACACTCTAACTTCTGCCACGCATCTTGAGCATGCTGGTAATCAGAATCACTGATGTCCTTTCCTCTGAGACTAGAAAAGAACGCGCCTTTAGGCGGAAGTGTATCTTCGTCAAACCTTTGCCAACTGTTCATGTACTCATAAGGGTAAACGCCCTTTCTAACAAGAGTTGGGTCAAAATATTCTTCTGTTATTGGGCAGGACTTTAAGGACATAGCCAGTGACTCTAATGAACCCATCATGTGTTGCATAGAGTCGTAGAAAGACATGTTATTTAAAGTGAAACACATGTACTTTTCTGATGACTGCGCAATGCATGACACCCTGAAGTCGCTGGTTACTGCTTGCATTATAAGGTGAGAGTCGTAACCTCGCAAGTTGTGAAAGAATATAGGCAGCTTCCATGTCTTTGGTTCAAACTTTAGTTGAAGATTGCATTTACTGTGTGCTGCTCCTCTGAACTTTCCGCTGATGTGATCATGGTCTCTTACTGTTGGATTCTCTGGGAGAGGTCTAAACCACAAATCCAACAGTGAGTGGCTGAGTCATACTGTTGTTGGTCTTCAGACGTCATTATGATTTCAGATAAGTTTAGATTATTAGAACAGGCATTACGCACTTGCTGCATGCGTTTTAAGAAGTATTTTGCAGCATTTGGTCCTCTGTATAATTCTGGCTTTGAATGGGCGCCAGCCGACCTAACAATGATAAAGGCAAATGAGCAAATCTGATGATTACTCATTAAGACTGTTTTAGGAAGTTTCTGTGGGGTTGGTCCTTCATAAGGAACAATGAGTGATTCGAAGTCTGCGTAAACAACATATGGACTAGTTTGCAACCGTTTCCAGTTCTTAAAACTAACTTTACTGCCTTCTCCGGGCGTAATTAGTTCTGTATCACAGTCAACTGGGCTAATACAATGTTTTATATGTTCGCTCGCTGCTTTAACAGATGGAATTCTTGTTAAACATTTTCTACAGAATTCTTGTTTGCTATGTTGTTTTGTAGTATGCACCAATAATCTACTCATTGTTCGTATCAATGTGTAATGCGGTAGCCCCGCTGGTGAAAACATCAGTAGTAAGTCAACATGATTTTTGTCTGGTTCGCCAATCGTTGGACTGTTCTTGGACACTTTAATCGGCTGTAGATTTGTTTCCTCATCCCATATGTATATATTAACAGTTATTGGTTTGTTTTGTTCTTCAAACTGATCAATCTGATTTACACTAACAGGAAAGGATATTCCTCTAAAGTTAAGATCATTGATGTAAGGTTCATAGTTAGACACTCTCTCTGCGTTTTTGCGGACAGGATGCAGCCTAGCAAGAACGCACCACATGAAACATTTGTTGTCTGTATTCTTTATGTTTAGAACTGCTCGTTTTGCAACTAATGATGGAGGTAGTGGAATGTAAGCCTTGCCAACAATCGGCTCATACTTAGCCTGTTTTAATCTGATCTCTAAGACTTTACCCTCTGACCAGCCAGAGCCTGTCATTTTGGCTTCTTCAGCGGCCACATCAAACTGTGTAAGCAGCTGGTCTGCCCAACCAGGTGTTAAGTCATTATGAGAAAGAATAGTCTGTTGTTTAGTCGAGACCCAGACTTCTAGATTTTCTTCATTTATTGTTATATAGTCGATTAAAACAACTAACCTTACTTTAACTGGAGGGTTTATTGTTAGTTTACTTGGAACTTGAGAAATAGCGTACAACGCTTTCCCGCACGTTTTTTGGATTAATAACTTCTAAATCAATCTCATTTAGTGCTCTTGACAAACGCTCTTTCTCGAGCATTGCTTCAAACAATTCATCTGAACCTTCATATATCTTATCCATGCTGAGTTTCTTTTCTAACTCAAAATATTTATTTAAATTAAAAAAAAAACTTAATCAGAATCAATATCAACGGTCTTTTTGTGCTTGGACTCATAAACTAAAGTATAAACGCCCTTTGGTGTTGTTAATGTGAGCTGTTTAGAACAGAGTTTAATGTTTCGTTTACTTTTTTTAAACATTCCTTTTTTATCTGGTCGGTGTCTGGTTGTTGAGAAAAAGTTGCCCTTGCCTTTCTTTGAAGATCAAACTTTTGTCTTTTGTAGTCCTCAAAATCAGCCTGTAGGCGACTAAATTCTTCATCCGTGATGTTTGAGTCAGCAAGTGCTTTATTTATTGTCAGTTTGAAGGAACTAAGTTTAGCTGTTATTAGTTGAACTATAGCTGTGCGCTTTTGGAGTTAAGTTTTTATTTTTTTGCTGGCAGCACTTACAGCTATTGAGCATAAACCAAAAGCTAAAGACACACCACCTAGAGGTATAGCTACCGGTGCACCTACGCCTGTTGCTAAGAGACCTACACTTGTTCCTGCTGTTAAAGCACTAGTGGTCGATGCTCCAGTATTAACATATGTAACAGCATTAAAGACAGCAGAATACCTTCGTTTGGTTTTACTGTATTTTGAAAGGTCCTGCTCTAGTTGGGTTTGCATTTGTGTTATGTTTGTTAATCTGAAAGTTTTTATGTCTACAGCAACAGAGTTCTCTTCTTTGGGCACTTTTGGATAAGTCGTAACAGACATGCTTTTTTTTAAATAAAAATAATTTAGTATTGGATATCTTTTAATCTGTTATCTTGAATATTCAGCTGCGCATCATATATTAAAAACAAATGTACATTAAGTGGTTTATCACTCTCTTTTTCTTTATCAATTTAAATGTTTATTACGTCTTTAACTGTTCTCCCACTCCCATGCAACTGATTATCCTCTGTTGACCTTAGGTCAATCCATAAACCGTATTTCGTTGTTAAATATTCATCAAGTCTAACACTGTGAAGGTGTAGATCTTTAGACACAAGGTCTACTGTTGGACTTCTAGACCTCCCGCCTCCAAACAATTTTCTTATTTCATCAAAATGATGATAAGGTTTAAGCCCGCTACCGTAGACTTGGTTAGGACTACCCTCAATTGAACATTGTACTTTCGTTATTTTAGGATTGATAAACTTTTCACTTTGTCTTTGGTATGGTTCTTTATCATCTTCACACAGCAATAAAATACCTTTAAGTGATCGTGCTGTGGCGTTAAAACTAAAATTCCATATAGTGTCTGCTCTGCTTTTAGGATATTTTGAATGATGAATCACTCTTTCGTAATATATTGCTAATTTTGACTGATATTGTTGCTCAATTAGCCTTGCTAAGTTAGGGTTGCTAACAATGTCAAACTCTAACGAGATGTCGAAAATGCTGTACTTTGCGTCAGTGTCTGTAGATTTAATGACACGTTTGTATTCATTAAAAGTTAGTTCATATGACAATCTGTCTTTTAATGCTCCTTGAAAGTATGGCGCATGCGCTTTTAACAACTCAAAATCTAAGGGTATAGAAAAGCGATTTCCATAAGCAAAACTTACAGCTTCATACTTGTTGCCGGCTTTAGCGTCTTCGGCGTCTATTCTGTGTTTTAGTGCTTCGTTATTTTCGATTCCTTGAAACGCAAGATCGGCCCTTTCATTATCGGTTAGCCATAGATCAGAATAGATTAGAAATATGTCTGCATTGTGTAAAGAAAATATTTCTTGCCCCTCAAGTTTTATAGAAATTTTCTTAACGATTGCCCGTCCCAGATTCTGTACAACTGTCCTATTTACGTCTGTTGCTGAATCAAGTTCTATTTTGAAAGTAAGCCGTGCAGATCCCGGCACAATCACTTCATCTGCTCCTAGGTCTGGAAATTTAACAGTAAGAATTTGATCTGAATCAATAGTAGATGGATTATTTGGAACAATAATATTCTGTTTATTTCCCTTCACGCCAAAGGGCTCTTTCAGTCTTCTATGCGGGTCAAGAATCGAGCCATATGCTTGTGACATTTTTTTTATAAAACAAAATAAAAAGTTAATTATTTTTAAAACATGGCAGGCATTGAAGGTGAAGAAGATTATGATGTTTTTGATCCTGGAGACGACATGAGTGAAATGACACCTTTGACACATCCATTACAATCATTGCAGCGTGAATTAACAGAAGAAAGGGCCGAAGCATTTTACAAAAGTTTAGGCCTAGAACCTCCCGAATTTATAGACCCTGATTTTGAATTAAAAGATGGCCATTTGTCTGTGAGAAACGACCAAGGGCAACTTGTTCAGCTTACAACTAAACCAGACCCATTAAAGTTTTTAGCTAAGAGTACAATTAGACAAAGACTCAGTGTGCGCGATCAAAATCGCCTTGGCATTACTAAACCAAAATTAGATAGGGAAGCAGTTGCTAAACTTCAAAACACACTACAAAAACTCCCAACAGAAAACCAAATTCAAAACATACCCCTTAAAGATTTAAGCCCAACAGCAGACAAAATAATAGAAGCAGAAACCAGTTTTTCAGAAGAAACAGTATTAAAAACTATGCACGATCCGCCGCTACCTATGAGAGAAATAACGGCCCTTGATCATGCTTTGAAAAGCATCAGAGGCGAATTAACAAACAATTTAGCAAAACTGGGTGAACTAGATGAGCATATAAAAAGAGAAAAAAAAAACTAGTTGAGGCTGATGACCACAACTTAGGACCTGGTGTTAAAGAAAGAATAACACAAAGACTAAAAGATCTTGAACAAGAGAGATCAGCAAGACTAGAAGTGTTGTCTGCTAACCGAGAACAATTACGAACTCAAGTGAGCAGAATAAGAGAAACTATCCAAAGAATTTTATATGAAGACACGACGCTAGCAGAACGAATAAGAACACTGTTTAGAGAGCAAGGTGTCACATTAGCAAGTGTTATAACAGCCTTAGGATTTGCAATAAGTACACTGGTGTTGGCTATTACAGGCGGTGGTGGTGGGGGAGCAGTGCCACCAGGACCACCATCTCCTCCACCTGATAAATCATGGGTAAAAAAACAACTTGATCATCTTGCAAGTTTATTAAAAAAATTAGCCAGTAAGGCAATAGATTCTTTGCCTGGTATAATAGGAGGGATCGTTAGCTGGCTTTTGTCTGCCGCAAGTAAAGTAGTTGGCTTTATGGCTGAGCACTTATGGGCATTAGTTGTCTTAATAGTTGGGTTACTTTATAGTAAGATAAAGACCAAGTAATCCTAGGGCAGTTAATCCAATAACAAGTGCCGTCTTTTCATATTCATGGTCATCACGAACAAAGTCCGCGTCTTCAATGGCCTTTGGGCTTTGGGCCTTGGGGATTGGATGGGGTTTTGAGGGGGCCACGGGGATTGGGACTTCTTTTTTTATTGCTATTGCTGGCTTAGAATTTATGTCGTTTTTTCCGACCTTCTCTTCATTGCCAGCCACAAGGATTTCATTATTATAGTTTATTATTGTTCCTATCTGAAGTCTGAGGTCAGAAGGCAGCATGTATAAACCAGTGCCAACAGCAAAGTCTACTTTCGATCTTGCGTATTGCAAAACATTTTGGTACCTTTTAATACTTGAAGGCAAATCAATTGCAGAATTAATAGAATCCTCTAAATTTGCCAAGTACTGTTTTTGGGCGTCAAAGCCAGTAGAAGGATCAATTATGTTTGATCTCGTTTGTGCTTGCGAACCTAGCAAACACCAAACGTAAGTACGAATAGAGTCGTTTATTCGTTCTATTCCCGCTTTTGTTAGGCCCTTAGAAGTATCCAAAATAAATGTTGTCCATGCTGTTTTATGCTCTTGCTCTATGGACCCGAGGTGAACAGTTGTGCCTGAAGAGAAAGATGTGTAAGGAGGATTCCAATCATAGTTATACTTTCTGTGCACGCCCCAAAAATAAAGGGTGCCTAAACCATGATTAAGATCCAACTTTTGTCTAAAGTCTGTCTTTGGGTCAATATCAAATTCGTTACAGATCCTTTCAAAAGCCTTGTAATCTATTCTGTTGCTGAATGGATTAAACGTTTTGTCATTTGGTAATGGCGCTTGCAGTTCAGATAAAATACGTCTGAAGGTGTAATAAAAATGAAATCTATACACTGACCTCACCAAAGGATCAGGATGATTTAAATGATCAGCATACGACACTCCACACCCAGTTGATGCACAAAACACAGCAAAGTTTAACTGGTTCTGATAAAACTGCATCGGATGACTGAACCACACTTTCGGGATGTAGTCGTTTTTAATAGGAGGGTTAAGATATCTGTTCAATGGAGTACTAACCTTTACTTGAAAGGCGTCAGTCTGAGTCACAGAAATGTCGAGGGTATCAGTTGTTATATCTTTAGGACTGTAGTGCGGCCCGACAGAATATTTTGCATTAGTATATTTGAATGCACTCATTTTAAAATTTGTTTTAAAAATGTTTGTAACAATAACAACTCAAGACAGTCCTTCGTTTTTAGAATATGCTATTGATAATAACTGCGGAACCCAAAGGGTCGCACTCCATGAAATTTTTTACGAACTCGTATGGTTTAATATAACTGAATCCAAGGAGAATAATAAGATTACAAAATTTAGTGATAGTGCCATAGCTAGCCGGTTAATCATACCTGATGGTTATTACGGGTTTTGCTCGCTAAAAGAAGCAAT
Source organism: Conus canariensis (assembly GCA_033310375.1). NCBI lineage: Eukaryota > Metazoa > Mollusca > Gastropoda > Neogastropoda > Conidae > Conus > Conus canariensis. The sequence continues at coordinate 90,779 of CM065745.1, forward strand.
GAGTATCTTCGACATTACTCTCAAACTTAACAATGCAAATTTGAAAATAATGTTGACATTCAAACCTGAAGAAGAAGAAGTAGGTTACCTTTTTGATGTAGAGCTAGCTAAAATGTTAGGCTTTGCAACTGACAATCAAGTCAGTCATGAATTTATAGTTACACCAGACAAAAATACTTATGAGGGAGAATATCCGCTCGATCTTGCATTACATTCATTACTCTATGTTCATTTGGACGAGCTGAGCACTGATGAAAACTTATATGATGGAAGGCCCTCAACTGTTTTAAGAGCTCTTCCATCAGGGAAAGCTGCATATTGCGATTATGAAATTATACAATTCCCTAATTTACAGTTTAAAAAATTAGCTTGTGGGAGGGTCAGATCATTTAATATAAAGATCACAGATAAAACAGGGAAAGTCGTGAAATGTGATAACCTGCACATTGTTTTAGAAATAAAATAATACGTTGTTTTAAAAAATGTCTCGTGGGCCAGAAGAATCAGGAGTTACATTAGCGCCTGAGAGGTGTGTAACTTTAGAATTAAAAGACCTTGCAGACGTTGAGGACTTTGAACAAAACGGTGAGATAGGCACTTTATATGGTTTTGAGTACACTAAAGATGGTTATTATAAGCGCAAAGAGGTTGACGACAACAAAAGGTTTCCTAAACTAGAACAACTACGCAATCTAGAAGCAAATAATACAGGTCAGTATGAATATAAAATAGTTCGAAAAACTGACAACAAATGGCACTTAGAACCATATTTAGAATGGGACATAAAATTTGAATTCTTAAGCCCATTTACATTTTTTGACCGTCAAAAAAGTTTCAGAAAAGCATTGAACTCTGGCCCTTTACATGTAAGTCTTATGCCAGAGGACAACAGTCGGAAAGAGATCGAAATAAAGCCGTTTGGGGACAAACAGTACATCCTCCACAGAAGAGAATCGGTTTTAAAGAAAGCTTCTACAAAATTACAGTTCATTCCACGCACAAAATTAGGAGACACGTTCACAATGATATTTAAAATTTCTGTCTTAAAGGATGAGGCGAGAAATGGAGCTCTGGGCGTCAGTGACAATCTTATGAAAGGAATTCTTATTAGCTGGCAAAACTTAGACGTTGACAAACTTAAAGTTACTGTCGTTGTTCTTTACAATGGCGAGGATATTAAGGTCATAACAACAAGCAACAAAATTGATATTAGTCTAAATAGAAACGATCTTACAGAACTAAACTGGATTAATCTTACACATTTAGACCTTATAGGTTTTTATTATACTAAACAAGTTTTGACAGAGAGTATGATAAAAACAATAACTGGATTAGATTAAATTATGTTTTAAAACTATGGAGCAGACGACTTTGGTGTCAATGCCGATGTTAAACTTTATGACAAAAACCCCTCATTGTTCATTGATTTGTGGACAGACTGGTTGTGGAAAAACAATATTTGTCCTCGACCTATTACAAACAGTTTATAGTTATAATTTTGATCATATTGTAATTTTCTGTCCAACATTAAAGTGGAACAAAGCATATCACGATAGAAGGTTTATATGGACGGATGATGAAATCTATTTAGTTGATCCTAGCAATAAACTGAGTGAGTGTTTAGAACACTTTTATAGACAGTTTGAGGGAACGCAGACACTATTTATTATAGATGACTGTTCGGCAGAAAGAGACATAGTTAGAAAAAGAAATACTTTATCAAAACTAGCTTTTAGCGGGAGACATGCTGGGATAAGTGTGTGGATTTTATGTCAGAAATATAACTCAGTTTTAAAAGACTTTAGAGAACAGTTAAAGACAGTGGTTTTATTCCACATGAAAGATAGAGACGCATTTGATGAATGTATGAAAGAAAATGATGTTATTGAAAACGATCAAGAAAAACGAAGGATTAAGCAAAAACTTAAGTCTCAAAAGTTTTCTAAATTAGTGTTAAAAACAGATAATCCTACACATTATGTATGTTTGTAAAGTGTTTACTATTAGAGAACTATAAAATAGGCACTCTGGGTAAGCCGGCGGAGCAACAGCGAAACCGGCTTCAGCCGGTTGGAGCTGGCGGAGGTGGGTGAGCCAGAGTGCCTATTTTATAGTTCTCTTTCCTTCTTAATTTTTTTATACTAAGTTGAATTGTTGATATTTCATCAGTGACATGCCTGATAAATCAATGAGGATTTTACAATGGAAT
>CM065745.1:97987-107987 GCA_033310375.1 Conus canariensis
AACCAAAGAGTTGTTATTAAGCATATACAATTTTCTCAATATACATAGTACTGCATGTTTTGCTCTGCTCGCAAGGTCCTGACAGGCAGGTGAAAAACTAAGACGGGTAGTGAAATAGATGCCAAGATATTTGTAACAATTCACAATACCCATTGCCTCGCCATTTAAAAACCATCTCTCCCTTGCTGCCAGGTATCCACCTTTTCGAAAAACTACAACGCGGCTCTTTTCCATATTTATCTTAAGTTGAAGCCTTGCAGCTGCATTATGGAGGTTATTTAACTGGGTTTGGAGTCCAACAGGAGTTTCTGATAACAAAGCAATATCATCAGCTAGTAACAAGATAAATAATTCGAAGATTTCAGGTGACAGTGTGGCTCCATGACGTCCCTTTTCAATTATTTCTGTGGCCAATTCATTTATAAATAACGAAAATAATACAGGACTACAAGCATCTCCCTGTTTCACACCCTGTGTGCACAAAATACAGTCTGTGAGTTCACTGTCCGCTCTTACTTTTGCTTTCACATTAGAATACATACTTTTTATACACTGAAACAGCTTCCCTTTAACACCATTCTTTTGAAGAACTGGCCATAGAAGTTTCCTTGAAATAGAATCAAAGGCCTTCTCAAAATCAATAAAAGCAACGTAGAATTTACGATTTAATGAAAACTGCTTCTGCACAATTGCTAATAATGTAAACATGTGGTCCACTGTAGAGTATCCTTTCTTAAAACCAGCCTGATATTCGTCAGTGATATTATACTGTTCTACCCACATCTGCAACCTGTAGTTTATAATAGAACTATATAGCTTGCTGCCAATGTCACAAAGTGACACTCCTCTGTAGCTGCCAGGATCATTAACATTTCCTTTTTTAAACAATGGCACTATGATTGATTCCATCCAGCCTTCAGGGTATATTCCTCTGTCAAAAAGAGCATTGAAAAATCTAACAAGGAACTCAACAATAGTCTCGCCACCATTTTTAAACATTTCTCCAATTAAGCCATCTGGACCAGCAGATTTGCCGTTTTTCAACTTCTTTATTGCTACTATAACTTCCTCTTTGGAGATTGGGTCATCCAGAAAACTAATTTCATCCGTGCTTTCCGAATAATTTACCGTTTCTGTTTCTACTGTGCTGTCAACATCTTTTTCAAGGAGGTTTTTGAAATGTCTATGCCACTCGTTAACTGAAATCGCATTATGTGTGCGAGACACCTTGAATGACACCCTATGTACATTACGCCAAAAATCATTGGTATCATTCACCGAATTAACAAGATTATTTAATAAACAAGTGTTGTATTCTTTTTCCTTCTTCTGTAATAGCGTCTTATATTCTCTTCGAGATATACAATAATTCGACCTGTCAGTGACGTCCAATGTTCTGCGAAATATTCTTAGAAGCTTTCTGGTAGACATTTTAGCTAGTTGACATTCTAGGTCAAACCATGCATCGTTACGTGTTCTTTCATCAATTCTGATCCTTGTTTTCATACACTGTGCTTGTTTTCTCATACAGTTGTTAAACGTATTCAATGCCAGGTTAATATCCACATCTATGAGGTCAATTGCTGCTTCAAATAAAGATTTAGTACCTTCATTGTTCATCAGTGCATGAAATAAATCAGCATTCTGTTCCCGCCATACAAATTTTTCAATAAACTTACAATTTTCAATCACATTATCTTGATCCCTATGAAGTTTATCATCCTGATAAAAAACTTCACATGAAACTCTAAAGGCAAGTGATCGGACTCAATGCGTTCTTGTACATACATAGAACATAATGACATAATACATAAATAAAGATCAACAGAGGCCAAGAAATAATCATTAACACTATTACCTGTATCAGAAACGTATGTGAAACGACCTTGGCGATCGCCATCACATACTCCGTTTAAAATGCATAATTCTAGAGCTGTGCACATGCTTTGTAAACACTTACCATATCTATTTAATACTTTGTCTTCAGACTCCCTTTTAATACGAAAAGAATCATTTTTTAAACATGCACTATAAACATTGCTATTAGCACCTGTATCCTGACTGATATTAGAAGTTCTGCTGTTAAGGTCTCCGCTTAAAAGAATATACATATTAGGAAATTTAAAGACCTTATCTGTGAGAATATCTTCTAGTGCACGTATACCATTATCAACATCAAAATACGAGTAGTATGGTGAATTTTCCGGGGGTACATATGTACATACATACAAAACATCTTTGGTCAAATTAAGTAGACTTCTAGAAATTACAAACATAATAACATTGTTGTAATCAACATCAATTGCTTTCACATATTGCAAAAGTTCTTTTTTAACGAGACAAATTATTCCCCCTGATCGTCTTCCTTGATGTGTGAATTGTAAAGCTGGTTTACTGAAAATTTCATGGGTATGAAAAGAAAAAGGTTGTAAACAATCAACAAAAGTTTCAACAAGACAAACTATGTCAAACGATGTTATATAAGTGAGAAAGTTAGGATCACCGATCTTCGATAACAATCCATTGACATTCCAGTGTACAAATGACAAACGATTTCCATCCACACACACGGTATTCCTTTCTCACGATTTCCATCCACACACACGGTATTCCTTTCTCACGATTTCCATCCACACACACGGTATTCCTTTCTCACGATTTCCATCCACACACACGTTATTCCTTTCTCACGATTTCCATCCACACACACGTTATTCCTTTCTCGCTCTCGTACGCATGCACCCTTCCTCTGCTGTGTACAGTTCTCACTGCCACTCTCAAAATACACATCAACACCGCTGGTGGAAGGTAGCGTGTTCACACTATCCTCGCGCACGCAATCGGGAGCTGACATGGCTGCAGTGTCATCTTCTGTCACAAGCTCACGGGGAACAACGCCACTTGCACGTGAATACGTTCTGTCAGAACTAGAGGAAGACGGTGACTCTAATTTTTTTGTTCCCTCTGTGTTATGTACAACTTTAGTAACAAAATCTTTTTTAAGACATAACAATGTATACCGTTCTATATGTATGCTAGGCCGGCCGTATTCCTATTGTATTGGCATTAGGTTTTGTTGATGATCCAACACAAATTTCTTCCCATCAATAATCAGGTGGTCAAAAACCATTGTCGCCTTCTTATTTTCTTTTCTGGCTGTCTTTAGATGAGGGACAAGTTTCCGCCGAATCTCCCTAACCCGCGCGGAGAAATCTTCCCCAATGAATATGTTGCTGCCCCGAAGGTTACTTCTCTTACTAAGAATTCTTTCCTTGTCCTTAAAAAAGGTACACCGGCCAATAATAGGGGAATCTTTCTTTTTGTTGAGTCTGTGGAGTCGGTCAAAGTCAATGTCCTGTGTCAGGTCCAGTTTGTCCGTCAGTAGATCTCTAATCACACCTTCACATTGCTCTTTAGTTTCATTTTCATGTCGGGGGATACCATAAAAGATGATATTGTTTCTTTTGGACCGTCCCTCCAAGTCGTCAGCCTTCATTTCTAAGTTCTCAACCTTTTCCCACAGTCTTTCATTTTGTTCTTTCAGAGTTTGATTTTCACTTCTTAAATTTATCACTTCCTCTTTCAGTTCAATCATCTCTTCCCGTAGTCCAGCAAACATGTCTTTAACTTGTCGGATATCTTCCTTCACTTCGTTGAACTTACTATGAAGGGTCGCCATGATGTCCTTCAGCGTCGGGTCACCGGCTGTCCGTGAAGGGGAAGAAGCTCCAGCAGAGGCGTCACTGGCACTCTTCAAGCGGGACTGCCGAAGACTTTCTGCCTTTCCGCCAGGTCCAGGTCCAGGGTTCAGCTCCACGTCTCCACAGCAATGTAGAAAAACGCCGGCGTACAAATAGGCCAGGAGCAAGCCAACCATGACACCGTGTACCCGTTTGCGTAGTTTTAATGTCCGAAAGAACATGGCTTTCTTCTTCAACGCTCGTCGAGCCATGAAATGTATGAAGACCGGCACAAATCCTCCGCACACTGACCGAAAACTTAAGGCAGTTTCCGGCATGATGACGACCAGGTACTCTCCGGGTCGATGTAGGGGCTCAGATCAGCGAAACTTCACTTAAATGTCGCAGCTCCTGTCAGTCAGTGTCAACACTTCGCCAGCCGGAAGTGATCCCCCCGAGAGAGAGAGAGAGAGAGAGAGAGAGAGAGAGAGAGAGAGAGAGAGAGGTGTGTGTGTGTGTGTGTGTGTGTGTGTGTGTGTGTGTGTGAGAGAGAGAGGCAGACAGATAGACAGATAGACAGACAAAGACATAAAGAAAGAGACAGAGAATGGGTCACTGAGAGAGAGGGAAAGAGGGGGGGGGGGGGTGTGAAAGACAGGGAGAGAGAGATGGAAAGTTTGTGTGTGTGTGTGTGTGTGTGTGTGTGTGTGTGTGTGTGTGTGTGTGTGTGTGTGCTTTAGAGAGAGAGGGAGAGGGAGAGACAGACATATATACAGAGAGGGAGAGACAGACAGACAGACAGACAGACAGAGAGAAAGACAAAGAGAAAGAGAGAGAGAGAGAGAGAGAGAGAGAGAGAGAGAAAGAGACAGACAGACAGACAGACAGATGGACAGACAAACACAAAAACACAGACACACAGACAAAGACAGAGATTAAGACAGAGAGGGATCCACAGAGAGAGAGAGAGAGAGAGAGAGAGAGAGAGAGAGAGAGAGAGGGAGGGAGGGAGGGAGGGAGGGAGAGAGAAAGAGAGAGAGAGAGAGAGAGAGAGAGTTTGTGTGTGTGTGTGTGTGTGTGTGTGTGTGTGTGTGTGTGTGTGTGTGTGTGTGTGTGTGTGTGCTAGTTATAGAGGGAGTGGAGGAGGGAAGAGAGTGAGAGACAGAGATATGTACAGAGAGGGGAGATAAAGAGAGAGAGACATAGGGAGTTATGGACTGCTCAGATGTGTGGAGGGATGTTTATGCATTTGAAGAAAACCAATTCACTAGTATGATGAATTAGAAAACAGCTCGGATCAGAAATAGACGAGATCATCAATAATAATTATCATGAATAATGAATATGGTGAAAAAAAAAAATCACCATCAACAGCCAGTAGGGCTCTTAAGCAGTTTATGAACAATGGATGAACAATTCGACGGCACACGTTGTAGATGATAAGTGAGACGTTTAATGTCTGAAAGCCAGCCAGGCAAATACTGCTTCATTTGCTGTGAGAGTGAGTCATGGCTGAGTTCCAAGGCTAGATGTGTGACGTCACAGGTGGGTGTGGTTCACGTCTTCAGCCGGCACAGAAACAGGGACTCAGGGGAGTTCCAAGACCAGATGTGTGACGTCAGGTAGGGGGTGGTTCGTTTCTTCAGCTAGCATAAAGACAGGGTCATGGGTGAGCATACCAAGGCCCCCACCTTTGACGTCAGGAAAGGGGTGGCTCATGTGTTCACACATTATGACAGATGTCATCGGTAGGGACCATTTATCACAGGAAACCATGGCTGGAGGGGGACAATTCAGGGAATGCGGACCATTGTTATAATTGTAGTTTCACTGAATGCCGTGCTAGGTCTTGGAATGGTCACACGGGTATTCTGGTGGTTTGCTACCTGCTTCCTGCTGTGAGGTCTGGGCCACCATTAATTCTCGCCAGATTGGTGTTGCCTAAAGTTTAGTGCCAACTCTTAACCAAGAGAGACAGAGAGGGGGAGGAGGGGGGGGGGGCAGACAGACAGACAGACAGACAGAGATAAAAACAGATAGAGATACAGACAGACAGAGACAAAGGGACAGAGTGACAGAGACAGACGGACAGAGAGATTGACAGAGATAGAGAGGCAGACAGACAGACAGAGAGACAGGGGCGAGAGAGAGACAGACAGATACAGAGACAAAGAGCGAGACAGTGAAAGACAGAAACAAAGGCAGACAGACAGACAGACTTACAGAAAGACGTATGGACTGGGACAGAACGAGAGAGAGAGAGAGAGAGAGAGAGAGAGGAGAGAGAGAGAGAGAGAGAGAGAGAGAGAACAAAGACAGACAGACAGACAGACAGACGGGGACAGAACGAGAGAGAGAGAGAGAGAGAGAGAGAGAGAGAGAGAGAGAGAGAGAGAGAGAGAGAGAGAGAGGCGGACAGTCAGGTCACAAGGACTTCCGTGTTGAACAACACAATGGTTTCTGGTTTCATACTGTCTAGTCAGCTTCTGGCTGAAGTAAATGATCGTCTCTCTCTCTCTCTCTCTCTCTCTCTCTCTCTCTCTCTCTCTCTCTCTCTCTTATATTGTGAGGTTAAGTACAATGTGTGTGCGTGCAGAAGTGGGCGTCCGCGCGTGTGTAAGTAAATATGTGTACACGTCTGCCTCTGTGTGTGTGTGTGTGTGTGTGTGTGTGTGTGTGTGTGTGTGTGTGTGTGTGTGTGTGTGTGCGTGCATGCATGTGTGCGCGCATGTGTTTGTGTGTACATGTGTGTGTGCGCGCGTGCGTATGTGTGTGGATGTGTATGTCCGTCTGTCTGTCTGTCTGTCTCTCTGTCTGTCTATCTGTCGGTGTGAGCGTGCACGCGTGTATTTGACGGTGGTGGTGTTGGTGTTGATGGTGGTTGTGGTGATGGGGTAGTGTGTGTGTGTGTGTGTGTGTGTGTGTGTGTGTGTGTGTGTGTGTGTGTGTGTGTGTGTGTTACAAAGAATGTATGTATACACGAAGAAAATATACATTGACACATGCGTTGGCGCGCGCGCCCTTACGCTCTCTCTCTCTCTCTCTCTCTCTCTCTCTCTCTCTCTCTCTCTCTCTCTCTCTCTCTCTCTCTCTCCTCTCTCTCTCTCTCTCTCTCTCTCTCTCTCTCTCTCTCTCTCTCTCTCTCTCTCTCTCTCTCCCTTGACCCACACCATGAGTCGAGTCCAGAGCTCACGAGCCCGGAACAAAATGGCCGCCTTTCAGGAAGGTGAGGACGGTAATCCCGCTGACCTGCACCACGTGTGGAGACCGGAACAAAATGGCCGCCTTTCAGGAAGGTGAGGACGGTAATCCCGCTGACCTGCACCACGTGTGAAGACCGGAACAAAATGGCCGCCTTTCAGGAAGGTGAGGACGGTAATCCCGCTGACCTGCACCACGTGTGAAGACCGGAACAAAATGGCCGCCTTTCAGGAAGGTGAGGACGGTAATCCCGCTGACCTGCACCACGTGTGAAGACCGGAACAAAATGGCCGCCTTTCAGGAAGGTGAGGACGGTAATCCCGCTGACCTGAACCACGTGTGGAGACCGGAACAAAATGGCCGCCTTTCAGGAAGGTGAGGACGGTAATCCCGCTGACCTGCACCACGTGTGGAGACCGCAACAAAAGTGCCCGGAAAAACATGGCTGCCAGCACAATGGAAGGCCTCATAACCCTGCCAATCTGCAATTACGTCCTGCTAGCTAGTGACGTCAATGACCCCACAGAATGCTTCCTGCTGATGATGTGAGCAGTTTCCGTGCTGTTATCGCTCAACACCCAGCCGACAAAGCCGAAGTGAAAAGTCCAAGTACATGGTTAGACACTGTTACACTGTTACATTGTCGGCGACACACACACACACACACACACACACACACACACACACACACACACACACACAGAGAGAGAGAGAGAGAGAGAGAGAGAGAGACAGAGACAGAGACAGAGAGAGAGAAAGAGAGAGAGAGAGAGAGAGAGAGACAGTGAGGGGGAAGGAGTAAGGAAAGAAAGAATGAGGAGCAGCTAAAAGAGAGAGAGAGAGAGAGAGAGAGAGAGAGAGAGAGAGAGAGTGAGGAGGGAGGAGAAAGGAAAGAAAGAATGAGGAGCAGCTAAAAGAGAGAGAGAGAGAGAGAGAGAGAGAGAGAGAGAGGAGAGAGAGAGAGAGTGAGGAGGGAGGAGAAAGGAAAGAAAGAATGAGGAGCAGCTAAGACACTTTGACACTTTGATATTTTATTGTCATTACCAAAGAGGTCTTTTGACAAGGGGGGGGGGGGGGGGGGGGGGGAGGTAACAGAACAAAAACATTTCCCTCTTCCTTTCCTGCAAACAAATAGTACACTTTCATTCCTAGTGTGTATCAAATCCAAAATTAACAAAAACAAATAAATTCGTAACATTTCGTTATGTCCTCACCTCACGCACAGGAGTAATGCAGTAAGGTTTAAAAAAAAAAAATAAATAAAAGCACCTTAAGACTGACTCGACCATCCGCTGAATCAAATGATGACATTGTATTTTACTGATGTCTTCAACATGGAAAAAAAAAAGAAAAAAAAAGACTGACTCGACCATCCACTCAATCAAATGATGACATTGTATCTTTCTGATCTCTTCAACATGCGATGAATGATAACATTCATTCAGATATCTCTTATAATGTATTATCTTCAATTTCACTATCCTTCATCCGTCTAATTTTCAATGCTTCCGCGATGAATTTCGCAACTGATTTTATTACAATTTCATCATCTGATGATAACACATCAGCGACATTTTGTCTTTTCGCTATATCTAACTGGAAAAATGAACAGTTTGTCCGCACTTCATTATAAGCAGTACAGTGGAACAGAAAGTGTTCTTCGTCATCAATAATATGTCTACATGCAGGACAAGGAGATTCTGTGGATGTTTCACATTCAAACCATCTTTTGTTCGCATTAAAACCTAAAGTCCTCAACCTAAATCTTGCGTAATTTATTCTGTGCCATTTATCTGTTATGACATTGAGAAACTTTTCAGAATGAAACACATTCTTAAATGAAAAAAAAAAGCATATTTTTCTTTACTTTCCATATCCGAGTGCCAATTCTGTTTAAAAGAACAAATAAGCCTGTCTTTAAATTCCGCAATGAACTGTTGCTCATTTCCTACTTCCTGAGTCATCCACACTATTCTAAAACCCTGTTCTGAAAGGACTTTCTTTACTTTATAAACCCAGTTTTCTTTACCTTTTTCCATTTCTAGAAGCATCATATCATAGGCTTGCCTGCTCAAACGGGACTGGGGTAGCTTCAAGATCTTCAACCAATATGTAACACTTTTCACAAATGTACTTATATACAAAGGGTATCTGCCCATTTCTCCATATAAGACGGTGTTGGATGAATGAATAGGTACTTGAAGGAAACGCTTCATAGCATACGTATGTACTTTTTCCATCTGCGAATTTTCATGTAAGCCCCAAATTTCAGCTGCATAAGTAAGAAGAGGTTTTATCTGTGTATCAAACATTTTCCAAAATATACCACAGTCTATACAGTTAAGTTTTCTCAGGGATTTCAGAATTTCAATAGTACCTTTATTCCCTTTTCTCAGAGATTCTTCCCATGCGTAACGGAAAGTTAATTTTGTTGAAAATATCATTCCAAGATATTTATATGAATTACCTACTTGAACATCTGCATTTCCATACGACCATTTTTCATACACTGATAGGTGGCCACCCATTCTAAAGACCACTATATTCGTCTTATCCAAGTTAACTGATAAACCTAAGCGGTCTGCTTCTTCTTTCAATACATTTAGTTGGTTTTGCAAACCTACAACTGTCCGGACAGAAGAACAACATCATCAGCATACAGTAGTAAAACTAATTCAACTGCTCCAGGTATCATCTGGATACCATGTCTTCCTTTGCGGGACAGTTCCACCGCCAGTTCGTTTATGAAAAAAAGAAAACAACTGTGGACTCAACAAGCATCCTTGTTTTACTCCATTTGGACAATCAAAATAATCTGAATACTCACTCTTCACACGCACACACTCAAGCACTGAGTTGTGTACCCCTCTAATAGCCATGTACAGTTTACTATTAACACCACTTTTACGGAGTACATTCCACAGAGCATTCCGATTTACCGAGTCAAAGGCCTTCTTGAAATCTACAAATGCAATGTAGAGCTTCGATTTGCAGAGTAGATGTTTCTGAATCAAAGAATATAGTGTAAATATATGGTCTATGGTGCTGTAACTGGTTCTAAAACCTGCTTGTTCTTCCACTATTTTTTCTTCAGTTTCAGCCCATTCAGGTAATCTTGC
>CM065745.1:112987-117987 GCA_033310375.1 Conus canariensis
ATGTCCACAACGACACTGTCCTTAACAGTAACAATGCCACATGTCCACAATGTCACTGTCCTTAAACAGTAACAATGCCACATGTCCACAATGTTACTGTCCTTAACAGTAACAATGCCACATGTCCACAATGTCACAGTCCTTAACAGTAACAATACCACGTGTCCACAATGTCACTGTCCTTAACAGTATAAAATGCCACATGTCCACAATGATTACTGTCCTTAACAGTAGTAACAGCACTAGACGTGTCCACAATGTCACTGTCCTTAACAGTACATCAATGCCACATGTCCACAATGTCACTGTCCTTAACAGTAACAATGCCACATGTCCACAACGACACTGTCCTTAACAGTAACAATGCTACATGTCCACAATGTCACTGTCCTTAACAGTAACAATGCCACATGTCCACAATGTTACTGTCCTTAACAGTAACAATGCCACATGTCCACAATGTCACAGTCCTTAACAGTAACAATACCACGTGTTCACAATGTCACTGTCCTTAACAGTAACAATGCCACATGTCCACAATGATACTGTCCTTAACAGTAGCAACAGCACTAGACGTGTCCACAATGTCACTGTCCTTAACAGTAACAATGCCACATGTCCACAATGTCACTGTCCTTAACAGTAACAACAGCACTAGACATGTCCACAATGTCACTGTCCTTAACAGTAGCAATACCACGTGTCCACAATGTCACTGTCCTTAATAGTAACATCAGCACTACACATGTCCACAATGTCACTGTCCTCAACAGTAACAATGCTACATGTCCACAATGTCACTGTCCTTAACAGTAACCTCAGCACTAGACATGTCCAAAATGTCACTGTCCTTAACAGTAACAATGCCACATGTCCACAATGTCACTGTCCTTAACAGTAACAATGCCACATATCCACAATGTCACTGTCCTTAACAGTAACAATGCCACATGTCCACAATGATACTGTCCTTAACAGTAGCAACAGCACTAGACATGTCCACAATGTCACTGTCCTTAACAGTAACAATGCCACATGTCCACAATGTCACTGTCCTTAACAGTAACAATGCCACATGTCCACAGTGTCACTGTCCTTAACAGTAACAACAACACTAGACATGTCAACAATGTCACTGTCCTTAACAGTAACAATGCCACACGTCCACAATGTCACTGTCCTTAACATTAACAATGCCACATGTCCACATGTCACTGTCCTTAACAGTAACAACAGCACTAGACATGTCCACAATGTCTCTGTCCTTAACAGTAAGAACAGCGCTAGACATATCAACAATGTCACTGTCCTCAACAGTAAGAACAGCGCTAGACATCTCAACATATGACTGTCCTTAACAGTAACATTAGCACTAGACATGTCAACATATCACTGTCCTCAACAGTAAGAACAGTGCCAGGCATAGCAACAATGTCACTGTCTTTAACAGTAACAACTGCACCAGACATTTCAACAATTACACTGTCCTTAACAGTTACAGCAGCACTAGATATGTCAACAATGTCACTGTTTTTAACAGTAACAATGCCACATGTCAACAATGTCACTGTCCTTAACAGAAACAATGCCGCATGTCCACAATGTCACTGTCCTTAACAGCAGCAATGCCAAATGTCCACAATGTCACTGTCCTTAACGGTAACAATGCCCTATGTCCACAATGCACTGTCCTTAACAGTAACTCAGCACTAGACATGTCCAAAATGTCACTGTCCTTAACAGTAACAATGCCACATGTCCACAATGTCACTGTCCTTAACAGTAACAATGCCACATGTCCACAATGTCACTGTCCTTAACAGTAACAATGCCACATGTCCACAATGTCACTGTCCTTAACAGTAACAATGCCACATGTCCACAATGTCACAGTCCTTAACAGTAACAATACCACGTGTCCACAATGTCACTGTCCTTAACAGTAACAATGCCACATGTCCACAATGATACTGTCCTTAACAGTAGCAACAGCACTAGACGTGTCCACAATGTCACTGTCCTTAACAGTAACAATGCCACATGTCCACAATGTCACTGTCCTTAACAGTAACAATGCCACATGTCCACAACGACACTGTCCTTAACAGTAACAATGCCACATGTCCACAATGTCACTGTCCTTAACAGTAACAATGCCACATGTCCACAATGTTACTGTCCTTAACAGTAACAATGCCACATGTTCACAATGTCACAGTCCTTAACAGTAACAATACCACGTGTCCACAATGTCACTGTCCTTAACAGTAACAATGCCACATGTCCACAATGATACTGTCCTTAACAGTAGTAACAGCACTAGACGTGTCCACAATGTCACTGTCCTTAACAGTAACAATGCCACATGTCCACAATGTCACTGTCCTTAACAGTAACAATAGCACTAGACATGTCCACAATGTCACTGTCCTTAACAGTAACAATACCACGTGTCCACAATGTCACTGTCTTTAATAGTAACATCAGCACTACACATGTCCACAATGTCACTGTCCTCAACAGTAACAATGCTACATGTCCACAATGTCACTGTCCTTAACAGTAACCTCAGCACTAGACATGTCCACAATGTCACTGTCCTTAACAGTAACAATGCCACATGTCCACACTGTCACTGTCCTTAACAGTAACAATGCCACATATCCACAATGTCACTGTCCTTAACAGTAACAATGCCACATGTCCACAATGATACTGTCCTTAACAGTAGCAACAGCACTAGACATGTCCACAATGTCACTGTCCTTAACAGTAACAATGCCACATGTCCACAATGTCACTGTCCTTAACAGTAACAATGCCACATGTCCACAATGTCACTGTCCTTAACAGTAACAACAGCACTAGACATGTCCACAATGTCTCTGTCCTTAACAGTAAGAACAGCGCTAGACATATCAACAATGTCACTGTCCTCAACAGTAAGAACAGCGCTAGACATCTCAACAATATGACTGTCCTTAACAGTAACATTAGCACTAGACATGTCAACAATATCACTGTCCTCAACAGTAAGAACAGTGCTAGACATAGCAACAATGTCACTGTCTTTAACAGTAACAACTGCACCAGACATTTCAACAATTTCACTGTCCTTACCAGTTACAGCAGCACTAGATATGTCAACAATGTCACTGTTTTTAACAGTAACAATGCCACATGTCAACAATGTCACTGTCCTTAACAGAAACAATGCCGCATGTCCACAATGTCACTGTCCTTAACAGCAGCAATGCCAAATGTCCACAATGTCACTGTCCTTAACAGTAACAATGCCCTATGTCCACAATGCCACTGTCCTTAACAGTAGCAATGCCACATGTCCACAATGTCACTGTCCTTAACAGTAACAATAGCACTAGACATGTCCACAATGTCACTGTCCTTAACAGTAACAATGCCACATGTCCGCAATGTCATTGTCCTTAACAGTAACAATGCCACAAGTCCTCAATGTCACTGTCCTTAACAGTAACAACATCACTAGACATGTCAACAATGTCACTGTCCTTAACAGTAAAAACAGCACTAGTCATGTCAACAATGTCACTGTCCTTAACAGTAACCAAATCACTAGACATGTCCACAATGTCACTGTCCTTAACAGTAACAGTAGCACTAGACATATCAACAATGTCACTGTCCTAAACTGTAACAGTAGCACTAGACATGTCCACAATGTCACTGTCCTTAACAGTAACAACAGTGCTAGACATATCAACAATGTCACTGTCCTTAACAGTGAGAGTAGCACTAGACATGTCCACAATGTCACTGTCCTTAACAGTAGCAACAGCGCTAGATATATGAACAATGTCACTGTCCTTAACAGTAAGAACAGCACTAGACATAGCAACAGTGTCATGTTCAAAAGGAAACGCGTTAGAAATGTCTGAGTCTCTCTGTCTGAGGTCCTGGTCAGAGGACTGGGAGGAGAGGGAGAGGACGGTGGGACTGGGGCACTAGAATTGAATGATGGAGGATGGTCACCAACAAAATGCAGGTTAAGTGGGAAGTGTGAGAATTTAAATGGAATGATGGAGGATGGTCACCAACAAAATGCAGGTTAAGTGGGAAGTGTGAGAATTTAAATGGAATGATGAAGGATAATCACCAACAAAATGCAGATTAAATGGGGGGAGGTGTGGGAATCTAAATGTAATGATGGAGGATGGTTACCAAATTAGATATTGGTCAAGGGGGAGGGAAGGGAAGGCTTAATGGAGTGATGGGGGATGGTCACCATGATTAAATCAGTCACGTGAGAGGGGCGTGCTGGGGGAGGGTGAAGGGGGTAGACGAGGCCCATCAGCCAGGAAGGGCAGCTTGTCCAGAAGAGGACCAACTCTGATTTCAGTCCTCCCTGTTCTGCCACAGCAGGTCTTTAGGCCAAGAGCTACAGGTGACAGGTCTTTGGGCCAAGAGCTACAGGTGACAGGTCTTTGGGCCAAGAGCTACAGGTGACAGGTCTTTGGGCCAAGAGCTACGGGTGACAGGTCTTTGGGCCGAGAGCTACAGGTGACAGGTCTTTGGGCCAAGAGCTACAGGTGACAGGTCTTTGGGCCAAGAGCTACAGGTGACAGGTCTTTGGGCCAAGAGCTACAGGCGACAGGTCTTTGGGCCAAGAGCTACAGGTGGCAGGTCTTTAGGCCAAGAGCTACAGGTGACAGGTCTTTGGGCCAAGAGCTACAGGTGACAGGTCTTTGGGCCAAGAGCTACAGGTGACAGGTCTTTGGGCAAAGAGCTACAGGCGGAGTGATGCTGACAGAAACCGTGTGTACTGAGGACAGAGGAGCCCATACTTAAGGCCTAGGTCAGCCTCACTCTCTCAGCTCACTATCCACACTACCTGTTGCCAAAGGGGAAATGGACTGGGAACCTAGCACACCCTCACTGTCCACACCCTCACTGTCCTCACCACTGATTGTCTGAGTGAAATGGATTGACAACTGACACACCTCACTGTCCACACCACTGAT
>CM065745.1:120487-187987 GCA_033310375.1 Conus canariensis
ACAACGCCAGTCTGAGTGCATGAGTTAAGATGTAAATGATAATAATAACGATAATCATAATGAAAATAATAATAATGAAAATAACAACAGTAGTAGTAGTAGTAGTAGTAGTAGTAGTTTTTGTTGTTGTTTTGTTGTAGTTGTAGTAGTAGTGATTACAATAATAATGACGAGAAAAAGAAAAAGAAGAAGAAGAAGAATATTCGATGCATGCGGGACAGAAATTTCATTTGGGACCCTGGTACTTTCAAAATTTTAGGAGTGTTGTTTTCCACCGATGCCGCAAGTATTACAAAGATTAACTTCGAGGATAAGCTTCTTCCAATAAAGAGAATTTTGAATTTATTGGAGTAAGCAACAATTCACATCATTTGGGAAAATAACAGTAATCAAGACCTTGGTTCTGTCAAAAAATTGTACATTTGTTGATTAATTTGCCTGACCCCCTAGAAGATTTCGTTGCTGCATTGGAAATTGAGTTGATAATATTTTTGTGGACTGGGAAGCAAATCAGGATTAAGAAAACTGTGGTGTTTAAACAATACAGTGAAGGAGGATTGAGAATGACAAATATTAGATCATTTTTGACCTCCATGAAAATAAGTTGGCTGAGAAGACTTTTAGATGAATCTGAGTGGAAGGATTTTACAATTAATATGTTCCCAGAGTTAGTAAGGTTAAGACAATTTGGTGCTGAGTTTATAAATGTGGTTTCAAGGAAAGTTGATAATTTGTTCTGGAAAGATGTAATGAAACATTACCAAAAAAACATATCTGAAATCCTGCCCAATGACAGTTCATGAGTTCACAGCAGAGTGTATTCAATATAATGTTCATATAGTGAGAGACCGAAAGGTGGTGTACTTACAGAATGGTGTAATCATAATATTTTTGTGTGTGAAACAGTTGATAAATACGGATGGTACCTACATGACTTACAGTGCATTTTTGATTAGTTCTCCCAATGTTAGAACAAACTCTTTAATATACGAATGCGTTTTGAATGCACTGCGAGCTTATTGTCAAAAATTAAACATAGTTTTGACTAATAGCTATAAAACCTTAGAGAATAAAACTTGGTCCTGTATTAAGAAAGGTAGTAAATTCGTACAGAATATGTTGAATGAAAACGTAATCACCCCAACTGCTGTTTCCAGTTAGAATAACTGGTTTGAGGATCTGAATTGGAAAGATATTTTCTCACACTGTTATAGAATATCTGGTGATGTGCAGCTGAGATGGTTTCAAACCAGACTGCTACATAAATTACTTCCAACCCAGAGATTCTTGTTCCTGCATCGTTTAGTAAACTCTCCTATATGTAACCTTTGTGAGCAAGAAGAGCAGACAATTTCTCATATGCTGTTTGACTGTCATATTACACATCAATGTTGGATGAATTTTCAGCAGTTGCTGACTCGGAAGTGTTCACATTGTCATCATTTAGTAATTGACAAAGAACTTGTATTGTTTGGTGTAAAGCAGAATATACGGACAGACAGTTTTTGATTTCATCATTTTATTTGCGAAATTTTACATATACAAATGTAAATTGCTAAATGCACAGCCACATGTGCAAAGCTTTGTTACATTGTTGAAAGATAGATATTACTTAGAACGTTACATGGCAATTATAAATGGAACTTGTGCACAATTCGAACAAATATGGCTTTTGTACAAGACGATTCTCGATTAGTTTGAATGTCAGAATTCAAAATAGAACATATGTATTTCATCTGTAAACTACCAGTACCACATTCATCAAGATCTACTTCAATTGCGTGTTTTTGAAAATGGTTGAGTATTTGTACATAATCATGTTTGATTTGTATTTGATATGAGAATGCTAATGGACCCCACCCCATCCCATACCCTTACCCCCTCCCCTCCCCTCCCCCCCCCCCAAGGCCCCTGGTCCCCCTTTTGTTTTGTGTTCAAGAATGTATGATTGTTCAATTGCCTTGTGTGTGTGTGTGTGTGTGTGTGTGTGTGTGTGTTGTTTTGTTTTGCTTTGTTTTTTTTTGTAATCAATTGTTATGTAATTTGTTTGTAATGTATGTGTGTCTGGAAAATGATTTGATATTTAAAATATGTTCATTAAAAAGAAAAGAAAGAAAGGAAAAGAAGAAGAAGATTTTTTTTTCTTATAAACTTACAACTTTCTATTAGCCGTATGTTTTAAGTAATGGTATCATGAGCTCTTAAAAAAATCACGGCGTTTGAATATTTAGTCCATTGAACGCAAGAAGCATGCCTTTTCGATCTTGAATATAGCCAGACAAACGCACGGACGAACAGGAACACATACAGGTAACCTCAGTTTGATTGGTATGACCAGAAATCTTAAACGTTTATATGTGTTCGTTCGTTTCTACAGTTTAATTAGTGCTCTGTAGATGTGTCTGGTACGAGTTATATAGGTAAACTTAGAGTATCCTTTTTAGGGAATGTCTCCTTGTTTGTGTGTTCTTTGTGTTGTGATTTTGTATGTTTGTTGTGTGTGCTCTGTGCTGTCATTTCTGCTGTGTGTTGTGTGTGCTCTGTGCTGTCATTTCTGCTGTGTGTTGTGTGTGCTCTGTGCTGTCATTTCTGCTGTTTGTTCTGTGTGCTCTGTGCTGTCATTTCTGCTGGTTGTTCTGTGTGCTCTGTGCTGTCATTTCTGCTGTTTGTTCTGTGTGCTCTGTGCTGTCATTTCTGCTGTTTGTTCTGTGTGCTCTGTGCTGTCATTTCTGCTGTTTGTTCTGTGTGCTCTGTGCTGTCATTTCTGCTGTTTGTTCTGTGTGCTCTGTGCTGTCATTTCTGCTGTTTGTTCTGTGTGCTCTGTGCTGTCATTTCTGCTGTTTGTTCTGTGTGCTCTGTGCTGTCATTTCTGCTGTTTGTTCTGTGTGCTCTGTGCTGTAGAGAATGTCAATATGTAGGTTCTAACCCTCCCATCTTACTCTGCACGAAAACCCCCCTTTTCACAAACAAATCTCGTCCATCTCATGCTACTTTTTGCCAGAATTGACACCTTTTTTACAATCAAAATTAACATGCAAAAACCTCCAAAATTGACGTAATCGTTATTTTAAAATGGGGGGCTTACGTGCAAAACAAAAAATGGGTGATTTAGAACCTACATATTGACATTCTCTCCTAGCTAAGCAAAGCACCTCAATCAACTCGGTCAAGTGATCACATAGGGTCGTTTGACCTAGTTTACTGCACCACTTTGTAGGTCAAGTGATCACATAGGGTCGTTTGACCCAGTTTACTGCACCACTTTGTAGGTCAAGTGATCACATAGGGTCGTTTGACCTAGTTTACTGCTGAGCTTTGTAGGTCAAGTGATCACATAGGGTCGTTTGACCTAGTTTACTGCTGAGCTTTGTAGGTCAAGTGATCACATAGGGTCGTTTGACCTAGGCCAAGTGATCACACAGGGTCGTTTGACCTAGTTTACTGCTGAGCTTTGTAGGTCAAGCGATCACACAGGGCTGTTTGACCCAGTTTACTACCAACAGAATCACTATTTACCCTTTCTCTCTTCTGATTCTTGCGCAAACAAGAAGAATGGCTTGCTTAATTTTTTAAATTGGTGTTTATAATCTGGTTTAAAAAATGAAGCCCGGAGTAGTTGCAGAGCTTATTGATATATTTAGAGATTGGGAGTTGCAGGAAAGGAGCTGGGGGTTGATAGAGAAGAGTTTGAAGAATTAATTACGGAGCTTTTTGAGCGCGTAGATATGCGGGAAAGCGTAAGGAACGCCATCAGTAAACTACCGCATTCTTGGCCCCATCCAGTTATAAAGTTGTTTGTCATTTTAATTGATCAAATAGCTCCTGAAGATTTTAATCTGACTGCTTCTACTGACCCTGAAGGAGTAACTGTTACCTTTAAACCTGGACAGTTTTTAAGATTAGTAAAAGACTATGAATAATAAATAACAGCTGAATTTACAATTATTTTTTTTATTGCTTTTAAAAATGGATTGCGACGAGCTATTAAAGTGTGAGGAGGCAGCAGACCTCTGTCATAAAGAAAGATTATACTCGCTGGCTGCGTGTGGGAAAACCAGGCAGTATTTAGGCGTTGAACTAAGTATTGAACAGATTCAGCAATTGTCTACATCAGACGTTGAGAAGTATTACGCTAGGTACGAAGCACAGCTAGGATCAAAAATGGTTAGATCGGTGGGACAGACAATGATTAGTTTATATGCTAAGTTAGTAGGCAAGATAGCGCCGATTGATTCAGAAGAAGATTTAAAATATGACTTAACACAAGATCCGGTTTTAACCAAGTCCCTAGAATCTCTTGCATGTGACATGTATTATAGATTTGGGACGTTGCTATGTCCATTCATCATGGGATTAATTACTTTTAATCACATTAATTTTAATCATATTAATTTTAATCAGACTAAAAAAAATGAGCGAGCAGGAGAAGAAGACTCCACAGGAGCAGAATGCCCCACAAGTGGATTTACAGGCGAGTGCCCCACAAGTGAATCCACAACTGAGTGTCCCGCAGGTGAGTAGTGTTACTAAAGCTAAAAGTGCTGGCCGTGTTGAGGCCGGTCGTAAACTAGCTGAATGGAACAGACTGCAAAAAGCAAACCAAGCAGCAAAACAAAAATTATTAGATAGTAATACAACAACAGCACCAGCACCAGCACCGCCGCCGCCAACAACACAATCAAACTATAAGATGTATTATTATGTACTGGGGAGTATTGTTGTTGGTGGGGGGCTTTTAGCATACAAGCGCCTAAAGCCATACTTAGCAACAAAGTCACAAATCCCCACAAAAACAGTAAAAGAACCAGCTTCTGCAAAAAAAGTACAACCTCCTGCTGTAGACCCATTTTTAATAAATTAGTTTTTTAAATGTGTTGTTAAGTACTGGCTAAGTACAAGCTAAGTACTGGTTAAGTCAGTTATAACAAGTTAAGTGCAAGTTAAGTGCAAGTTAAGTGCAAGTTAAGTGCAGGTCATGTTAAGTACTAGTTAAGATCTTAAGTTAAGTACTAGTTAAGATCTTAAGTTAAGTACTAGTTAAGATCTTAAGTTAAGTCGGACAAGTCAGTTCTCCGGGGGCCTATTGCGTATGAAAACTCAGGATTAACGTAAGTTCGCTTGTTATTGTTAGAAACTAGTGACTTCTTATTAACAGCAGTTGTGTTTACTTGATGAAGAGTAGAGCGCAGATTAACATTTGTGTGATAAAATACTTCGCGTTCAAAGAGAGCCTGCTTGTAGTTGTTGTGACTTATTTCTTTTTTTACAACTTCTTTATCTATGCCCTTAGCTTTCTTTGTTACAGAAGTCTGGGTAGCAACGCTATACATCTTCGACCGCAGGCCAACATATTCTTGTATAACCGTCCCATTAAATTCATCCTTCATCTTTCCAATCACTTTCTTGTTCACGGTTGAGTGTAAAGGCGAATCTTTTGGGTAGTCGCATGTGTCGTACCACCCGTCAGCTCCTTTGGCTACCTCTATTTCCATGTCTTTGTAGAAGTCTTCAGTTGGGATGTCCATAATAAAACTATCAGTGTCTGTGTAAACGACATTTGATTCTGGGTACAGCGGTTTAAAGTAGTCGTACAGAAATTCAAGCATTAATAACTTTGACAGCTCTAGCACGGCAAACCCGATAAACACCGGCTTGTCCGACTTCACACTCAGTTTCTTCATCATAATGCCAACCAGGTGGTCGCTAAATATTCTAAAGTCTTGATAGTTAGGTTTAGAGGCCAGCATAATTGCTTGTTTTTTGTTTGTAACTAATCTTACATCTTTACGATTGTGTACGTTCTCCATGGTTTTGCCAAAACAACTGTTGTTCATCAACTTAAAAAAGTCTTTTTCTGAGGCATCAGTGGCCTTAGTTCTAAGATCGGTGTTCTTCATGATGTATGGCCTCATGAAAGGCCATTGGTCATAGGTATTTATTCTGTGAACAGCCGTCAGCTTTAGCCCATGCCTTAAGTAAAACTGTAACAGTCGATAATGACAGACATATTTAGTTTTGTTAAAGAGGTTAGGCACGAGCTTGGGCGGTTCGGTGGGACTCATCTTTAATCTTTCTGCCGCTAGGGGGAAATCGTTATGGAGGTCGTGCAACTCTGTAGGATAATCTAAGTCTACTTCTAAGATTAGTCCTATTGGATTATCGGGCGTAAGCTGTGATAGTATGCCCAACACGGCAGTAACCTCATGGGGTCCGTTTATCATTTTAAAGTTTCTTAATGGCAATGCCTGGCTCATGGCCCACCCATACAGATTGTTGGCGTCTAAGTACATTAGATAGTTAGATGGTTTAGTTGGATCATAATCGTCTAAGTACTTGTTGTTGGCTCTGCGGTAGGGATGACAGGCCATGCTAATGCCTCCTCTCAGCCCGCCCTCAATCATCTGGAGTGTATCTAGATCAGATATTATGTCAATCTCGGCGTTTGTAGACTTCAAGAATGCATCCCAAGACAACCCGGGGCAGAGATGTACTGTGATGAATCCAGGCCGTAATGTTTCATGCAAGTGGATCTGTAATTCTGAAAGACGTCTGCCAATAAACACACGTCGGCCAATAAATATTGATCGTGATAATCGCCCATCGTTTTGCAGTGTAATTCTGTCCAGGCTTTCTGCGCGTATTCATAGTCGGCGTCAGATATGCCTCCACCTCTAAGACGGCTGTAAAAGTCTTCCTTTGCTGGCAGCGCCGGCTCATCAAACTTATCCCACGAGTCCATGTATTCATAAGGATAGACGCCTTTACGGACTAAAGATGGGTCGAAATACTTTTTAGTGATTGGACAGTCTTGCAGAGATCCCGCCAATTTATCTAAACTCCCCATCAGATGCTGGGCAGAGTCATAAAAGGATAAACAGTCAAGAGTAAAGGTCATATACTTTTCTGATGATTGTGCAATACAGCTAACCCTCTTACATTCAGAAGTCACTGCCTGCATGATAAAGTGAGAATCATAGCCCGCAAGTTATGAAAGAAGATTGGCAGTTTCCATGTCTTGGGGTCAACCTTAAGTTGAAGATTGCAGCTATTATGCGCTGCCCCTCTGAATTTTCCAGTAATGTGATCATGGTCCCTTACAGCATCGCCTGATAATTCTCTGTTGCATATCCAGCAGTGGGTGGCTGATTCGTAGCGCCTTTGGTCTTCGAGGGTCATCTTAATGCCTGAAAGGTTCAGCTGATTGGAAAATTGATTGCGAAGATGTTTCATCTGCTTCAAAAATCGATTAGCTGCGTCGGGACCTCTGTAAATCTCCGGCTGTGTGTGTCCACCGTCTGACCTAACAACGACAAAAGCATAAGAACATATCTGATGGCGGGACAATAAGGTTGTTTTTTGTTGTGTCCGTTCTTGAGGGCCGTAGTACTGTGGCAAGATTGCTTCAAAGTCAGCATAGACTACGTATGGGCTCATTTGCATTTTTCGTACATTCTTAAAACTAACTTTAGACCCGGGCGGGGGCGCAATAATTTCGGTTTTACAGTCTTCAAAACTTTTACAATGTTTCTTATGTTTGTCAGCTGCCTGTATAGATGGAATTCTAACCAAACACCTTCTACAAAGCCCTTGTTTAGCAGGATCCTTTGTGGTATACGCCAGAAGTCTGCTCATTGTTCTAATTAATACATAGTGACTCTTGGAACCGTCTGCAAACAGAATCAAGTCGACATGATTCTCAAGTGATTCGCCTAAAGGGGGAGCTTCGGAAGAGACCCTTAGAGGGACTAGATTGTCTACTGAATTCCATGTGTATACGCTTACAGTTATAGGCTTGTTTTGCTCTTCAAACTGGTCGATACTTTCTATGCTTACTGGAAAGGTTATGTTATTTAAGTTCAGCTCATTTATATACTGCCTATAATTAGAAACTCTGTCTGGGTGCTTTTTAACAGGGTGTAAATGCGCCAAAATACACCACATGAAACATAAGTTGTCTGAATTGTGTATGTTTAGGACTGCTCGTTTAAGAACTAACTCTCTCGGGAGAGGGATGTAAGACTTGCCGACTATATGATAGTATTTGGTTTGTCTTAATTTGATTTCGAGGACTGTTCCTTTAGACCAACCGGAGCCGCGCAGTTTCGCTTCTTCAATCGCATGGTTAAACTGTGTAAGCATGTAATCAGCCCAGTCAGGTGTAAAGTTGCGATAGCTGATTACTTTTTTCTGTCTAGTTGAAACCCAGACTTGCATACTACTATCATCAGGGGTTATATATTCAATCTTAATGGCCAACAACACTTTTACTTGCGGGTTAATTTGAAGAGACTCTGGGATTTTAGAAATAGCATGTGTTACGCTTTCGCGAATGTTTATAGGGTTAATAATGTCCATGTCTAATTCAATGAACATATCACTTAATTGTTCATTGCCGTCAAATATCTCCTCCCACGTATATAGTTTTTCAACCTCGGATTTACTTGTGGGGTTCATTTTTAACCCACAATATTTACGTAAATAAAAAAAAATAAATGTAAGTAAAAGTAAGTAAACACGCTTTTATTCTTCACCCAAGCGTTGCAATACTTCAAGACACCCTAATCTTACAAGAACGCCTGCCAATACTTTAGCTTTTTTTGAATCACTACAGCCAATGTTTAACTCTTTGATTGCTTTGTCAAATAGTTCACTATGATTTTTGATTAAATTGTTTACATCATTCTCAAACCCAGATTTACTAAAATCAATGTTTAACACTTTCATCGTTTCGTCAAATAGTTCATTACAATTTTCTACTAAAATCATTAGATCAGATTCGCTGTGTTTGGCCGTCATTTTTAAATCTAAAAATTAAATAAATAAAAAAATAAAACCATGAGTATAACGCTGGTTAATTATGCAGTGCCTATTGTTGGTGTTATAGTTTATTCAACCCTAGCAAAATGTTTGTTAAGAATAAAACCGCCCAACATAGGAAAGATAGAAGATTCGCCGAAACTAGTTACAACCTTATTTTTAGCTCTGGCAACAAAAGATTATCTGATTAAAAAGCACATAGACAGTCTTTCATATTATGATTATTTTAATTATTTTTTTTAGTTAATAAAAAACATGAGCGAAAAAAAGATTATTAATACGATTTACCACTCTGCTGTAATCGGCGGCCTTAGTATAGGATATAGCATGTTAGCAAAAAACATGTTTAAAATGAGGCCAGCTGATCTAGGAAGGTTAGACATTGAGGATGTTGTTAAGGTTATAGCTGTAATAACGGCGGGGATTGCCTCAAAAGACTTTCTTGTTACACAGGGGATTATCCCAGAAAACATCAATGCATAGAAAGATTAATGCATTTAGGCAGATTGATTTATAAAAAAAGATTCATTCTAAAAAATATTGATTTATAAAAAAAATTCATTCATTATAAAAAAAGATGTCTGGAATAGTTCTGATGGTGGGCGGGGCTATTGTTAATGCATTGGCTTTCTCCGGCAGTAATTATATGTTTAGTAAATTGCGGTCTGATGAAGAGAGAGAACGCCATAACAAGGCAATGGAATATTTAGCTAAGGCAAGAGACGCTTACGAGAAAAGGAGAATTGCTCACTTAGACTTTATTAATAAAAAGTTAAGAGAACAGGGACATGCGGAGCACACATTTACAGACGTTGATGATGCAATGAATGAATATTACTTAGTGACAGGAAAGAAGTTTCTAACATCGTCACCGCCAGAACTGTCTGACTTTTATGAACCATCTGAGGATCAGAAAATGGTAGAAATAGGCTTTATTATAGGTGCCATGGGAGCAATCTTTCTTCTTGCATATTCAATCTAAAAACATAGTTAAAAATGTAATAAAAACAGCCCCTTCTTATGGACGATACGAAGTACAAAATATATTATTCTCCTGGAGGGTATTGGAAAGGAAAGGCTGCTATTGATAAACTGAGTAAAGCTGCTAGGGTGTCTGAATCAGAAGCAAAAGACTGGCTTTCAAAACAAGCGATCTGGCAAATATATCTGCCTGCCCCAAAAAGAAT
The DNA here is from genome assembly GCA_033310375.1 of Conus canariensis. Lineage (NCBI taxonomy): Eukaryota > Metazoa > Mollusca > Gastropoda > Neogastropoda > Conidae > Conus > Conus canariensis. Next base: position 130,492 of record CM065745.1, read on the forward strand.
AATAAGACCTCGATTTGTTAACTCAGTTCCTAATGACACCCACCAGATGGACTTGTTGTACCTTCCACATGACAAAGTTAGAAGAAAAAAGTTTAAGTATGCTCTTACAGTTGTTGACATGGCTTCAAGGTATAAAGACGCTGAGCCTTTAACGGATAAAAGCTCAACTGCTGTGGCTGTGGCTTTACAACAAATATACATGCGAGGTCCATTAAAGTATCCTAGGCTGATTCAGGTTGATGATGGGAAAGAGTTTAAAGGGGCTGTAAACCAGCTGTTTTTAAGACATCGGGTTACAGTTAAGAGAGGAATTCCAGGCAACCATCGCTCCCAGGCTCTAGTAGAAAACTTTAATAAGAATCTGGCTGAGCGTCTGTTTATCTATCAATATCATAGAGACCTTATGGACAAAACACGCAACACAGAATGGGTTAGGAGATTGCCAGCAGTCTTACGCGCCATGAACAATGAAGAATTTAAAGCAACGGGTCTTAAGCCAGTGAACGCGATCAAATTAAAAAAATTAGCATTACTGAAGACATCCAAGGTAATCAAAAACTCTTGCCGTTCGGACTAAAAGTAAGATACTTGTATGCGCCTGGAGAGGCAGAGGGTGATGTTAGAATTAGAGCCACAGACCCTATATGGAGCGTAGATGTATATGAAGTTGAAAGAATTATGAAAACAACCCCTCCCGTATATTATTTAAGAGAGACTCTTTCTTCTGCGTCTAAAAAGCCTGCCCCTAAAAGATCGTTTGTTCGCGAAGAGTTGCAAGTTGTCCCACCAAATACGGTGCCGATTAGTTAAAAAAAAAAAAAAAAATATTTATTTTTTTTGTTAAACTTATGATTTATTTTTTGTTGTTGTTAAACTTATGATTTATTTATTTATTTTAGTTCACATCTTATTTTTAGTCTATTTTTGGGTTTAACTGATTGTTTGCTTGCTTTTCAATGTTCTGTTTGATTGTCTCAGTGTCTACCTGTTGCGAAGTAAAAGTCTTTCTCCACTCCTTTTGAAGTTCAGTTTTTTGTCGCCTGTAATCCTCACCATCAGCCATAAGATGCTCAAATTCTTCAGCTGTAATGTTTTCATCCTGCAATGCTTTGCTTATTCTCAGTCTTAATGAACGAAGTTTTGCTGATGCTAGGGCTACAATGGCAGTGTGCTTTTGTAGTTTAGGCGTTAATTTTTTTAAAACAGCACTCACAATCATAGACATAGCACCTAAACCCAAACCAAGGCTCCCTAATGCTAAAGAGGCTGGCGCTCCGGCCCCAGTAGCTAAAAGAGCAACGCTAGACCCAGTACTTACGCTCGCTACGGCTGATGAGCCGGTGATTATATAAGAAAGAGTATTTAAAACTTTAGCATATTTCTTTCTAGTAACCCTATACTTATTCAAGTCACTTTCTATTTCTTCTTGAAGTTCAGTTATTTGCTCTAACCTAAACTTTTGAGCCTGATCATCCATTTTTTAATTAAGATTAATTTTTTAATTAAGATTAATCTTGTACATATTTTCTTATTAACCCTTCTGGCAGCACTTCATCAACAGAGTAAAACGCAATAAAATCAACATACTTAATAAAAATAAAATCAAGCACTGTTAGTTTAGCATTGTCAACCATCACAGTGACTTTGTCAGAAGATACAGAAGTGTTTATTTCATCCCCGTTTTTAGTAATAGCAATAACAAGCCTGAGAGGCCCGTCCAAGTTTTCAGACTTTATTTGTACACCTCTGATTAACGTATGCTCTGGCAAACTAGGATCAGACTCCCTTGGAGTGATAAATAAGCGAAAAAGCATTGTCATTTTTCTAGGCAGTGATTCTAGTTTTGGGTTAAACTCTAAGCCGACGGTGTCACCCCCCACTTCAGCTAAGGACTTCTTTCTCCGCAGCATATATACAGAGCCCTGCCTGGTTATTTCAATCTGCTTTTTCTGTTGTGTTCCTGGGACTAGGCTAGCAAGAAGGCGTCCTTCATTCAAAGCTTTTCTAAAATTGTATTTCTTATCAAAGTATACATGGGGGCTTCGTAGTTCAAACTTTAAATCCCAGTTAATGTCAGGAAGCAACGCCCAAGCATTCTCTCGTTTATGAAGTTTGTATTCGTGTTTGCCAAAATCGTTTGCCCTTAGATTTCTTATCTCTTCCAGGGTAGGATATTGCTGTCGTTTTTTATCTTCAATTTCTATTCGTTTGTAAACACCATCGTCGGTGTATTCAAATCCATAAACATTTCCTGGCACTCCTATCAGATCAAAGTCAGTTGTATCTGCTAGATCTTTTATCTCTACTGCAACGCATTTAGGAGCTAACTCTGCTTTTGATTCAGGTCCTCGAGACATTCTTTTTAATATAAACAATTTATTATTAAACAATTTATAGTAAACAATCTATAATAAACAATCTATAGTAAACAATTTATTATAAGCAATCTATAATAAGCAAACGTATTGAACTGGCGGGTCAGTCCGTAAGCATAGTTTAGCGTGCTTAGATTTTTCTAGCTGCTCTTTTATTTTTTTTAGTTCATCCCTGTCCCTGATTATATAGTTTTCACTTAAACATTCTTCAAAACTGTCCCGGTCCTTAGTATAGAATAAGATGACTGATTTTAACTGCGGTCTAAAGTCTTTTAAGACAGCATTGTATTTTTGAGTTAAGAGCCAAACAGAAACTAATGCGTGTCTTCCGCTAAAGGCTAGCTTAGACAGAGTCCTTCTTTTTTTAACAATGTCTTGTTCGGCTGAACAGTCATCAATAATAAACAGCGTTTCGGTTCCCTCAAATAGCCTATAGTAATGTTCTAAACAGTCGCTTAGCTTGTCAGTAGGATCAACTAAGAATATATTCTCGTCTGTCCAAACAAACTGCCTTTCTTTGTAAGACTTGTTGTGCTTAATGGTTGTGCAGAATATAACAATGTACTCGTAATGAAATCTGTAGACTGTTTGTAACAAATCAAGCACGAAGACAGTTTTCCCACACCCAGTAATCCCACAAATAAGCGAACAGTGCGGGTCTTTAGGTAAAAAGTTCAAACTATCCATCTGTTTTAATAGGCTATTTCTTTCAGTCTATTTTCTTCAATGTTCAGCTGGGCGTCATAAACCACAAAAACGTGCATTTGTATCTGACCATTCTCCTCCTCTTCCTTATTAATCTGTATGAGTATGCCATCTGACCCTACCCTTCTTCCACTCCCGTGCAGTCTGTTGTCATACGTGGACCTAAAATCCAGCCATAGTCCATATTTGTCTGTTAGATAATCTTCAAGTCTTACATCGTGAAGGTGAAGTTTTTTACACACATGATCGGCTGTGGGGCTTGTCTGTCTGCCTCCAGCAAACAATTTTCTTATTTCATCAAAGTGTTGGTCAGGTAAAAGTCCTGCTGAATACAGCTGAAAAGGCTTACCATCTACTGTGCAAGACAACTGCTCAATTTTTGGGTTGTAAAACACCTCAGATTCTCTCTGAAAAGGAGCTGAGGGTTCAGTAAATAGCAAGAGAACTCCCTTTAGGGACCTTAAAGAATTGCTTATAGCTATTTCCCAGACAGTGTCTTGCTTGTTTTTAATCGCTAGACTGTGGTGTAAAACTCTTTCAAAGTAAACAACCGCCCTACTTTTATACTGATTTAAGATTATTCTAGCTAGTTCAGGGTTAGTAACAACGTCAAAATTAAGAGAGATGTTGCTGACAGTGTATCTAGCTGTTGGGTCATCTGATAGATAACAGACCCGCTGTCATTGAATGTCAGTTCGTAAGTAAGTTTGTCTCTTAGTGCGCCTTGGTAATATGGCTGATGGGTTTTTAACAGTTCAAAATCTAGAGGGATGCAAAATCTGTTCTTAAATGCTCGCGCTATTGCCTGGTCTCCCTCGTCTTCCTTTGCATCTGCAGCATTAAGCCTGTGCTTAAGACCGTTTGGGCTCTGGATTCCCTGAAAGATTTTGTCTCTCCTTTCTGTTCTAGGCAGCCATAGATCAGAATAGAGATTAAAAATGTCTGCGCTACTCAGTGAGAAGACTTCTCTACCCTCCAGTTTAATTACCATATTTTTAATGATGGCCCTGCCCAGGTTAGCAACGACAGTGGCATTAGGATCCGCCGACTCAGTATCTATTTTGAATGACAGCCTGGCAGTGCCCGGCATTATAACATCGTCAGGCCCGAGGTCACTAAATCTTACTGTTAACATTTCATTGGGCTCAATTGTTGATGGATTATTTACAACCCGCACAGTCTGTCTTATGCCTTTTATGCCATGGGGCTCCTTCGCTTTTCTGAATGGATCGAGGTCGCAGCCGTATGGGTTCATTTTTTATAAAACAAAAAATAATAAATATATAAATATGGCTGATGAAGATTTTGACGCGATTAGTCCTATTGAAGAAGAAGATGAAATAGAACCAGGTCGTTCAATACAAGATGAACTTGAGGGGGCAGAAGCACGTCCTTTACTCCCTAGACAACCTCAAGATGTAGGTTCTTCACTCCTTAGTGCTCGTCAAGAACTTTTAGGAGTAGGCTCTTCACTCCCTAGACAGCGTCACGAACTATTGCAACGACGAATTGAATCATTCTATAAAAGTATAGAACGGGAGCTGCCAGAAATACTTGATCTTAACGATTTTGAAGAAGATGGCAGCCATTTGTATATTAGGACTAGTAAAGGAGGCCGCGTAAGAGTTACTACAAAGCCAAACGCAACCAAGTTTTTAAGTCTAAGTACAATTAGACGAGACCTCCCTGCTGCTAATGCAGAACGATTAAACATTACAAATCTAAGGTCTGATGCTGTTAGACTTTTACATAAAATGGGGCGGTTGTTGCCAACACGATCTGAAATAGAAATCGCCACTATTCCAGAGGTAGGTCAAAAAACAGATAAAGTAATAACAGAATTTGAGGCGAGTTTTATTGATGAGACGAGTTTTATTGAGGGGCCAATTGGCGGTTCGCCTAGGCAAAGAGAAGGTGAGCTGAGTCCTGAAGAAGAAACAGCTTTAAAAACAATTGTTGATCCTCCATTGTCTACGAGTGAACTCAGGGATATTAGAACTGAGTAAGATGGGAGGGTTAGAACCTACATATTGACATTCTCTACAGCACAGAGCACACAGAACAAACAGCAGAAATGACAGCACAGAGCACACAGAACAAACAGCAGAAATGACAGCACAGAGCACACAGAACAAACAGCAGAAATGACAGCACAGAGCACACACAACAAACAGCAGAAATGACAGCACAGAGCACACAGAACAAACAGCAGAAATGACAGCACAGAGCACACAGAACAAACAGCAGAAATGACAGCACAGAGCACACAGAACAAACAGCAGAAATGACAGCAGAGAATGTCAATATGTAGGTTCTAACCCTCCCATCTTACTCTGCACGAAAACCCCCCTTTTCACAAACAAATCTCGTCCATCTCATGCTACTTTTTGCCAAAATTGACACCTTTTTTACAATCAAAATTAACATGCAAAAACCTCCAAAATTGACGTAATCGTTATTTTAAAATGGGGGGCTTACGTGCAAAACAAAAAATGGGTGATTTAGAACCTACATATTGACATTCTCTTCTGATTAATCTTCTATCTCAAGCACTACTAACAAATCAGAACAAACAACCGGCTTTCCGTCTTGGTTAGTTATTTTTACACACACTGAATTTATAGGTCCTTCAATTAATTCTTTAAACCGGCTGTCTTCACCAAATGTGCTTAACTGATAATCGCAAAACCCCGCCTTAATTGATGGTAGTACTCCTAGAACTGTAGATGGATTGCCATCAAATAAATTAGTACTTGTTTTTAACTCCCGTAAATGGACATACAACATCGGGTTAACGAGAAAATCACATGGTTCATTACCTTCAAATTGATAGATGTTTTCTCTTGTACTAAATTTATAAGATCTGCTAGTACTGTGGAAACCCAAGATTTGCGCAAGGCCTTTAGGAAAAGTGTATTCCCTTTTTTCTTCTAGTGGAAAATGCATTGTAATTCTGAGGTTTGCTTCGTTAATTTTTAGCAATATGCTTAATTCGATAAATACTTCTTTTAAAGAACAAAAGCTGTAATAGCCTTCTGGTATTTTTTCATGAGTTATTTGATTGCCCTCTTCATTACTAATATTAATCCAGTTATTCTGAGCTTCTTCAGATATATTAAACCACTTAACTTTAAAACCAATTTTTCTAAGAGCAACCCGACTATTACCGCGCCTATTGTTAATTGGATACTTTAAGAACACACTTGTGTTTTGCTTGGTTATATAAAGGAACATCCTTTTTAAATCCTTTTTAAAAAAATCTATTTAAAAATGGAACCTTTTAAATATAATGAAAGTGCTACTTACGATGTAGGGGGGTTTATGAGCCCAAATCTTTGGACTTTAGTAGCCTAACCATCGCAGTGGATGAATCATATGGCTTTCTAGTCAGACTTGTAAACCCACTAACTAGATATTTAAATCCTCCAATAAAGAGTGATAGAGTGCCATCAGCATGGTCAACTCACCCCATGGCTTTTTACCAAAATCAGTTAAATTTTGCAGTTTACTGCTCAACCACTGGCTGCGGTGTTTCATATACAAACCATTTAAACCACCCCAACCTCTTAGTAAGGTCAGTATATAACTTTCATGTTTATTATCAGTATAGGCGCATACTAACTGAACTACAAGTACGCCTCCCCAATGACAATGCGTTTAATCCATTTCTCAGTCCAATGGACAATAATGCATATGAAAGAATCTGCAACGAATTTAACATTAACCCTTCAAATAACTTTAGACAAAAGTTAGACCGCAATCACGGGTTAGGCACATTGTATTTGTGGGGTCAGCGTAGAGAATATAATTTTGACTACTGGCCCGGCCACACCTCTTTTAAGTCAAACTCCCAAGTTAGATTGGGATCAATAGAACAAAAACACCCCAATGCTTGGGCAACATTTATCTTAGATAAAAGTGAAGGCCTAACAATGCCAGGAGTGCAAAGACTCAATGACTCCATACGGACGTACGTTTGGTGTCTATTAGGAGCGCAAGCACAGACCAAGTCTAGCATAGTGGATCAATCTACAGGCTTTGACGCCAGAAAACAATTTTTAGCTAATTTAGAAGATGCTATTAACTCTGCTGTTGATTTGCCTTCCAGCATACAAAGGTACCAAAACGTTCTTTCACATGCTAGGTCAAAGGTTGACTTTGTTGTGGGTCATGGATTATACATGCTGCCTTCTGACCTTAGACTGCAGATTGGCATGATACAGAATTATAATAATGAAATTCTCATCGCCGGAGACGATCAAAACTTAGGACACAATCAAGGCTTAAACACAAGGCCCGCGCCAGCCATTTTTAAAAAAGTATCTAGCCCTGAACCTGCAGAAAGCGACCCCCCACCAGTTATAAGCAGCCCAGAAAGCAGTTCACCACCTGTTGATGTACCTCACCCCGACAGACACACTAGCGAAAAGACGGCCCTTGTTGTGTTTTTAACTTTTACTGGACTGGTCATACTTTATTTTACTAAAAATTAAACCGGCAGCCAGCACCCCCAAAGTCCACAGATGGTTAGCCATATAACCAACCACTTTGCCTATTGTAGACAAAACCCAACTAACAACACCGCCTATTATGCCAGGCAGTGCACCAAGCGCTTTGGCAGCTAACTTCTTTAATAAGTTTGCCAGATGGTGCAATTGTTTTCTAATCCAACTTTTACCAGGTTGAGGCGTTGGAGGCGCTACTGACCCTGTTGGCGCACTGCCGGTTAATGCATAAACCAGTGTAGAGATAGCAAACCCAACGGCCGTTAATATACTAACTATTGTAATCCCCTGCTCTCTGAACAGAGTCCTTATTCTTTCTGCTAGCGTAGTATTTTCATAAATCATTTTGTTTATAGTTTCTCTGATTCTGCTTATTTGGGTTGCTATTTTTTCTCTGTTAATATACAACGCTGCTAACACGTTTGCCTTTTCTTTCATTAAATCCTGTATTTTCGCCTGTATTCTAGCCTTTTCTTCCGGCTCTAAATTGTTATCATCTGCATCAGCCAGCTTATTTTTTTCTTCGTCTATCTCTCTCTTTATCTCATTAAATTTTGCCAAGTTGTTTTTTAGTTCTTCATTCGTAGTTGTTAAAGCAGACTTAATATTCAAGAGTTCACGCAGAGCAGTTCTAATATCCCTGAGTTCACTCGTGTGCTCTGTGCTGTCATTTCTGCTGTTTGTTCTGTGTGCTCTGTGCTGTCATTTCTGCTGTTTGTTGTGTGTGCTCTGTGCTGTCATTTCTGCTGTTTGTTGTGTGTGCTCTGTGCTGTCATTTCTGCTGTGTGTTGTGTGTGCTCTGTGCTGTCATGTCTGCTGTCTGTTGTGTGTGCTCTGTGCTGTCATTTCTGCTGTTTGTTCTGTGTGCTCTGTGCTGTCATTTCTGCTGTTTGTTCTGTGTGCTCTGTGCTGTCATTTCTGCTGTTTGTTCTGTGTGCTCTGTGCTGTCATTTCTGCTGTTTGTTCTGTGTGCTCTGTGCTGTCATTTCTGCTGTTTGTTCTGTGTGCTCTGTGCTGTCATTTCTGCTGTTTGTTCTGTGTGCTCTGTGCTGTCATTTCTGCTGTTGTTCTGTGTGCTCTGTGCTGTCATTTCTGCTGTTTGTTCTGTGTGCTCTGTGCTGTCATTTCTGCTGTTTGTTCTGTGTGCTCTGTGCTGTCATTTCTGCTGTTTGTTGTGTGTGCTCTGTGCTGTCATTTCTGCTGTTTGTTCTGTGTGCTCTGTGCTGTCATTTCTGCTGTGTGTTGTGTGTGCTCTGTGCTGTCATTTCTGCTGTTTGTTCTGTGTGCTCTGTGCTGTCATTTCTGCTGTTTGTTCTGTGTGCTCTGTGCTGTCATTTCTGCTGTTTGTTGTGTGTGCTCTGTGCTGTCATTTCTGCTGTTTGTTCTGTGTGCTCTGTGCTGTCATTTCTGCTGTTTGTTCTGTGTGCTCTGTGCTGTCATTTCTGCTGTTTGTCCTGTGTGCTCTGTGCTGTCATTTCTGCTGTTTGTTCTGTGTGCTCTGTGCTGTCATTTCTGCTGTTTGTTCTGTGTGCTCTGTGCTGTCATTTCTGCTGTTTGTCCTGTGTGCTCTGTGCTGTCATTTCTGTTGTTTGTTCTATGTGCTCTGTGCTGTCATTTCTGCTGTTTGTTCTGTGTGCTCTGTGCTGTCATTTCTGCTGTTTGTTCTGTGTGCTCTGTGCTGTCATTTCTGCTGTTTGTTCTGTGTGCTCTGTGCTGTCATGTCTGCTAGGCGACTCGGTTTCATAAGCAGAAATCATTTGAGTTATGGGCGTGCCATCACAGGCGCAAGAGTTACGCTACTTGTTTGTTACTTATTTTTATTTTGTTTTTATTCACATTGATATTCAGTTACTTGGGGCAGGTATTTCTAACATATTCTTGATAACAAAACTATGAATGATCCAACTGGAACAGAGTTATCACATGAAACAGGACACAAAATAATGTTCATTCACACAATACAAAATAGCACGTGAATGTTTAAACAACAGTTTAAAACATTCACGTTTAAAAACAGTTTTAAAAACCTCACAACAAAAGGACTGACAAAACAGGCAGAGACAGAGAGAGAGAGAGAGAGAGAGAGAGAGAGAGGAGAGAGAGAGAGAGAGAGAGAGAGAGAGAGAGGGGCGGGGGAGGAGGGGGGGGGGGGGGGGAGAGGAAGGCAAATCCATATATATCATGAAAATTGGGACTGGGGGGTTACAACACAATCTGTTTTATGAAGGTTCTGTACATTATCCACGAGGCTTATACAGAGTAATAATGTACAATGTTCTAGAAGGGTACAATCATAGTAAAAACAGTACAATGTACAAGATCCACATGTATTCACAGTATAATCTGTGCCTATAAACATAATCTTATGTAAGAGACATTTTCTGATGAAATGCTTGTAATTATTTTGTTTGCAATAAACTCTTCATTTTTATAGTTGTATTAAAGTTCATTAAGAAATACTTGTAGTGTGGGAGTGCAATGAACACTGATAGATGAAGTATCAGTGAATAATATCATGATATAAAAGGCAGGCTCAGTATGTATACATTCATCAATTCAAGCTATGGCTTATGGTTAAGTTGTCTCTGAATTAAATGGGAATAAACGTTTTTCATTGATTATAGCCGCAAGATTTTGCCAGAAACGTTTAATTACTGCACATTGCCAAAGCATATGCAATGCTATGTTTAAATGAGCAACAGACAGTACAGTACATCACTCACTGTTTGGAACACCAAGTACATCACTCACTGTTTGGAACACCCATTACATCACTCACTGTTTGGAACACCAAGTACATCATTCACTGTTTGGAACACCAAGTACATCATTCACTGTTTGGAACACCAAGTACATCACTCACTGTTTGGAACACCCAGTACATCACTCACTGTTTGGAACACCCAGTACATCATTCACTGTTTGGAACACCCAGTACATCACTCACTGTTTGGAACACCCAGTACATCATTCACTGTTTGGAACACCCAGTACATCACTCACTGTTTGGAACACCCAGTACATCATTCACTGTTTGGAACACCCAGTACATCACTCACTGTTTGGAACACCCATTGTCTTCAGTGTAACATTCGTCCCAAGGCCTCTGTGGACTATTTCTAAATGCAACCAATTCAATTTCAGAATGGTCAGAAATTTTACTTAAGTTAAAAATGCTTTTCAATCATTCTCAGTATTCAATTTGTGTGCCAGTATGTCCAGCATTTTGAATGAATACGGTCGTCCAGTAATATTTCATAGTACACATAATAAAATAAAAGTAACAGCGTTATATTAACATCACTGTTCTGATTGAATTGTTCCTAAGAAATGAAAAGACCATTTTCAAGCAAAAAAAAGGCAATACAGTTGATTCCTTCATTGATCCACGCTTTACCCAAAATAGCCCTTTTCCCAGCTGTATTCCGTCATAAAACACTGGCTCTGCAAGAAGTTCGCCAGAATTCTTACAACTAACTCTATAAAAAAGAAAATGTGTGATTTACAAAAGCTAGAAAGTATTTCTCTTCCAGAGTTTTCGATATGTCTAAGAAGTGGAAATTTGTTGCGATATTTTTTCCATTTGTAATCTGTGGTGTGAATTTTCGGAACAAAGTTATTTTTAAGATTAAGCAAATATTTTTAGTTGTGGTTGTCCAATATCATCGTTTCTGACGCTTTTATGTCCAGATTCATTATCAATTTCTTCGTATTTAGAAAAAATATGTAAAGCCATTTCTGTAAGGTCTAGAAACATGCGTTTGGTGGACGAAGTGGTAAAAGCCGTAGGTGAACGAGTTTTGCTAAATAAGTGATTTCAAAATCGGCACTTCACCTACAGGAATCAGTTGTCTTCTCACCCAATCCTGTTTTACGTGTGCTGTCCTTTGTGAATAACTAATATTTGCACAATTTTGTGTGCCACTTCTATATCAAATGCTGAGGACGTTGAACCTTCGCGGGTTCACGAGTGATATTTTTTTGACAAATCTTAAATTACCATAACTGAAAAACATAGAAATAGACAAAGAAGAAGGTAATTTTGCTATAATTGACTAGAGTATGATGACTACATGTGACAGAGAAAGAAAGGCACAGAGTGGGTTGGAAGGCAGAAGGCAGTGCTCATTTGGAAGAGTTCATTTCCACACACTGTACACTTCTTTCCTTAGCAAGGCAGTGCTCATTTGGAAGAGTTCATTTCCACACACAGCACACTTCTTTCCTTAGCAAGGCAGTGCTCATTTGGAAGAGTTCATTTCCACACACAGCACACTGACCACTTCTTTCCTTAGCAAGGCAGTGCTCATTTGGAAGAGTTCATTTCCACACACTGCACACTGACCACTTCTTTCCTTAGCAAGGCAGTGCCCATTTGGAAGAGTTCATTTCCACACACAGCACACTGACCACTTCTTTCCTTAGCAAAGCAGTGCTCATTTGGAAGAGTTCATTTCCACACACTGCACACTGACCACTTCTTTCCTTAGCAAGGCAGTGCTCATTTGGAAGAGTTCATTTCCACACACAGCACACTGACCACTTCTTTCCTTAGCAAGGCAGTGCTCATTTGGAAGAGTTCATTTCCACACACTGCACACTGACCACTTCTTTCCTTGGCAAGGCAGTGCTCATTTGGAAGAGTTCATATCCACACACTGATTACTTTCTTTTTTTAGCAAAGCAGTGCTCATTTGGAAGAGTTCATTTCCACACACAGCACACTGACCACTTCTTTCCTTAGCAAGGCAGTGCCCATTTGGAAGAGTTCATTTCCACACACAGCACACTGACCACTTCTTTCCTTAGCAAAGCAGTGCTCATTTGGAAGAGTTCATTTCCACACACAGCACACTGACCACTTCTTTCCTTAGCAAGGCAGTGCTCATTTGGAAGAGTTCATTTCCACACACAGCACACTGACCACTTCTTTCCTTAGCAAGGCAGTGCTCATTTGGAAGAGTTCATTTCCACACACTGCACACTGACCACTTCTTTCCTTAGCAAAGCAGTGCTCATTTGGAAGAGTTCATTTCCATACACTGCACACTGACCACTTCTTTCCTCAGCAAGGCAGTGGTCATTTGGAAGAGTTCATTTCCACACACTGCACACTGACCACTTGTTTCCTCAGGTGCTATCACCCCACTTCCACTCCCTGCCACTGCCAAGCCCTCACCCCTCCCTCCCCACCCCCTCCCTCCTCCTCCTCCACTGATTCCTCTTTCGCCCCAGCACTGTGACATGTTGTGACCTTCATTAGTGCTGCTGTCTCTGTCTCTGCCAGTTATTGTGACATGGTCTGACCTTCACTGGTGCTGCTGTCTCTGTCTCTGTCTCTGCCAGTTATTGTGACATGGTCTGACCTTCATTAGTGCTGCTGTCTCTGTCTCTGCCAGTTATTGTGACATGGTCTGACCTTCATTAGTGCTGCTGTCTCTGTCTCTGCCAGTTATTGTGACATGGTCTGACCTTCATTGGTGCTGCTGTCTCTGTGTCTGTCTCTGCCAGTTATTGTGACATGGTCTGACCTTCATTAGTGCTGCTGTCTCTGTCTCTGCCAGTTATTGTGACATGGTCTGACCTTCATTAGTGCTGCTGTCTCTGTCTCTGCCAGTTATTGTGACATGGTCTGACCTTCATTAGTGCTGCTGTCTCTGTCTCTGCCAGTTATTGTGACATGGTCTGACCTTCATTAGTGCTGCTGTCTCTGTCTCTGCCAGTTATTGTGACATGGTCTGACCTTCATTAGTGCTGCTGTCTCTGTCTCTGTTTCTGCCAGTTATTGTGACATGGTCTGACCTTCATTAGTGCTGCTGTCTCTGTCTCTGCCAGTTATTGTGACATGGTCTGACCTTCATTAGTGCTGCTGTCTCTGTCTCTGCCAGTTATTGTGACATGGTCTGACCTTCATTGGTGCTGCTGTCTCTGTCTCTGTCTCTGCGAGTTATTGTGACATGGTCTGACCTTCATTGGTGCTGCTGTCTCTTTCTCTGTCTCTGCCAGTTATTGTGACATGGTCTGACCTTCATTAGTGCTGCTGTCTCTGTCTCTGTCTCTGCCAGTTATTGTGACATGGTCTGACCTTCATTAGTGCTGCTGTCTCTGTCTCTGCCAGTTATTGTGACATGGTCTGACCTTCATTAGTGCTGCTGTCTTTGTTTCTGCCAGTTATTGTGACATGTTGTGACCTTCATTAGTGCTGCTGTCTCTGTCTCTGCTAGTTATTGTGACATGTTCTGACCTTCATTAGTGCTGCTGTCTCTGTCTCTGCCAGTTATGCAATTATCACACTTGGTAATCTCAAGGTGAAAAGTGCGTCCCAGAGATCTATATCTCAAAGACAGTGTGCTCACAGTTCCTTTTTCTTTTGAAGCCAACGGGTCACGTTCACATTGAAAACGCGCATCATCAGTATGACATAACATAGTTATGTAATATGCACGATCTTTTACCATAATCATATAGTCCATCTTACCTCTGTACATAGTGATGCATTAATTCATATTGTCTGTTTTTAACTTCTTTTTTTTTTTAATTTGCATTCGGTAACATGAAACACAAACATAAAAAAGGAAAAACAAAAGGGCATTGTGCATCAAAAGTCGAGAAATAATTGTTTTAAACATCCAGAGGTAAGAGAGAGAGAGAGAGAGAGAGAGAGAGAGAGAGAGAGGTGGATGGATGTTATCAATGGCGTTTTCATTTAATGTTCTATGCAGAGAAACATCTTAAAAAGGCCTGGAATACATCAACAATACAGATGACTTTGGCACACAAAAGACAGATCAAAATTCAACTTAGGACTGTGGCAAATCGCAGTCGGATAAATCATACAAAAGTAAAATACATTTAAGAACCCTCTATTAATGGTTTATATATCATCCATTTTACACAAAAATCTGAATATTTATAGATAAGTAAGGCATTGTGTTTTTCAATTTTGTATCGCCACATTGTCATCATTACCTGGTAGAAATGGCATTGAATGGTCTGATGTAGACAAAATATTGCTCGAAATTTGTTACAGCTTGTGCGTATAAAATCAGTTAACATGTCCTTTATCACATATGATGCAGTAATTGTAAATGATCATAATATATGTGAAAATGACAATAATGTAATGTTAGCTCTATTGCAGAAAACGTTAATAACAGATTTACAGCCTTTAAGATTCAGTGACATCTCCATGCATGGAATAAATGACAAAGTCAACAATATTATCATTCTGTCAAGTTTGATTACGTTAGCACTCTTGCTTATAGAGAAAAATACTGACTGTGTCTGTGTGGATGTTTTTCCGCACACAAAAAAATCATTGGTTCTTTTGCATATTTACTCTCTCTCTCTCTCTCTCTCTCTCTCTCTCTCTCTCTCTCTCTCTCTCTCTTACACACACACACACACTCTCAACATCCTACCCCCCCTCTCTCTCTCTCTCTCTCTCGCTCTCTCTCCTCTCTCTCTCTCTCTCTCTCTCTCTCTCTCTCTCTCTCTCTCTCTCCAGCATTATGTATTGTTTTGTGTTTACATTGATCAGAACTTGGAGATCTATGAAAACTGAAAACGTGACAGGACCTACAAGCTGTCTACAGCCTACAGCTTTGACACAAGGATTATATGAGTAAATATCCATTATAAGCCTATGTGATACTACAAAGCTATGGACATGTGTTCTCTTGTTATCACCTAAGCAATCAGCTGTTTAGATATTGACCATTGGCACAATGGACAATATAGTGTGTCTCCAGACTGATTTTTCCGAGGCATTTGAACAATTTAAAAGATGATTTGGAAAAAAGAACCTCCTTTCACTTTGAAAAAAAAGCAGAGAAGAGCGTGTATTCAACTCCATGTTGTACACTGGAAAGCAGAGAAGGACATCTATTCAACTCCATGCTGTACACTGGAAAGCAGAGAAGAGCGTGTATTCAACTCCATTTTGTACACTGGAAAGCAGACAAGAGCATGTATTCAATGGCCAAACCGTCCACTGCAGCTGTAGCCTTAAAGGCCTGCTGTGTTGTTGTTATGAAGGCCACAACCCTGCCGGCCACAGCAGAGTGTGCAAAGCAAGCCACTCCCGCTGCCTCCTTTACTACTGTGTTGTTGTTATGAAGGCCACAACCCTGCCGGCCACAGCACAGTGTGTACAGCAAGTCACTCCCGCTGCCTCCTTTACTGCTGTGTTGTTGTAATGAAGGCCACAACCCTGCCGGGCACAGCACAGTGTGCAAAGCAAGCCACTCCCGCTGCCTCCTTTACTACTGTGTTGTTGTTATGAAGGCCACAACCCTGCCGGGCACAGCACAGTGTGTAAAGCAAGCCACTCCCGCTGCCTCCTTTACTACTGTGTTGTTGTTATGAAGGCCACAACCCTGCCGGGCACAGCACAGTGTGTACAGCAAGCCACTCCCGCTGCCTCCTTTACTACTGTGTTGTTGTTATGAAGGCCACAACCCTGCCGGGCACAGCACAGTGTGCAAAGCAAGTCACTCCCGCTGCCTCCTTTACTGCTATGTTGTTGTAATGAAGGCCACAACCCTGCCGGCCACAGCACAGTGTGTAAAGCAAGTCACTCCCACTGCCTCCTTTACTACTGTGTTGTTGTTATGAAGGCCACAACCCTGCCGGCCACAGCACAGTGTGCAAAGCAAGCCACTCCCACTGCCTCCTTTACTCACGTGACCCAGACAGAAAGGCAGACGACGACCAAGCAGACAAGATACAGGACACTCATTAGCAGAGACCTTGTGCCTCCTGGACCCGATCGTTTCAATTCAAATGCATCCAGGGACTCTCTTTATATACTGTTCAAAAAAAGTTAAGGACCAACATTGAGAATGCACAAAAATTTTCAAAAATTCACAAAAATTCAATTGTACCATCTTTGTGGTCCAAACAAATTGAACCACACGCACAAATTGATAGTGAATGCGGCAGCTGCAATTTTGTGGCACACATTTCTCACGCGCCTTGAAAAATACGTGTCGCGACTTGTCATTTTTGGAACAAATTGGGTTAATTTCTGATGTGTTTGGGATCCGAGGAGCATGTGCTGAATCAAAATCATGTGAAGCACGAGCTAAATCAGGCTGTAGGTCATAAAGTATGCTCAACCAAATGTCTTTAAAAGCCACTGTACTGGCGAAAAATGCAATGCAATAGCATGCCTCCACGTCGAAGACTGAACGAGCTGGATCGAGGAAGAGCAATAGGATGGCTCCAAGAAGGAGTTGCAGTCCGGGAAGTGGCATGGAGACTTGGGGTATCACACTCTGTTGTTATCAGACTCAGACAACGCTTTCAAGACACAGGAAGAGTGCAAGAACGACCACGCTCTGGTCGACCCAGAATAACCACACCACGATAGGACCGATACATTGAAAGGCAGGCCACACAAGAAAGAACAGCAAGTGCAAACAACATCAGACGTCGCCTTAGAGATGCCACCAACACTGTTGTCAGTGATCAGACCATACGAAACCGCCTACACGCCGCTAACCTCCATGCTCGACGACCAGCCATAAGACCTCGTTTGACTGATGCCCACAGAGCAGCACGCCGAGTATGGTGCACGCAGCACGTGAGATGGACACATGAACAGTGGGCTAACGTGATGTTTACAGACGAGTCGCGGTTCTGCCTGGATCCCACCGATAGACGGAACAGGGTCTGGAGACGCCGTGGTGAGCGTTTTGCAGAAGAAGCTGTCCTGGAAAGGAACCGCTATGGTGGGGGATCCGTTATGATTTAGGGCGGCATAAGCACACGCTACAGAACGGTTCTCTACAATGTGGCAGGGAACTTGAATGGTGTTCGCTACCAAACAGAGATTTTGCAACCCCTGGTGCTGCCAGCCCTTCAACAGCTTGGACCTCAGGCAGTCTTTCAAGACAATGCACGGCCCCATCGCACCAGAGCAGTAAACACGTTTCTCCAAGCTGCTGGTGTCAACAGAATGCAGTGGCCCGCAAACAGCCCAGACCTGAACCCCATCGAACATCTTTGGGATGAGCTGGGCCGGAGACTGCAGCAGCGTCGTCCTCCTCCTGCTAACCTGGGTCAGCTGTTTGAGTCACTCCAGCAGGAGTGGGCTGCTGTCCCCCAGGCCTTTCTGCGCACACTGGTGAACTCCATGCGACAACGCTGCCTTGAATGCCTTGCCAATAACGGGGGACACACACGTTATTAACCATGACATTGAACAAACACTCCTCCTGTGACTTTCAAATTTGGGGGTGGCGGTGTTTGTACTGCGCTCGATTCCAGTTTGTTGATTCCTCGGACTTGTCATTGTCTTTACACACTATTCACATATTCAATAAATTCATGTTACACTTGGAGATTGATCACTTCCCAATTTTCTTTTTTATAAGTCAGTGAAATGTTGGTCCTTAACTTTTTTTGAACAGTATATGTTCATTTCCCCCCTGCTTCTAATGAGTGCAGGACACTGGGATACACTAACTGCACACACACACACACACACACACACACACGCGCGCGCGCGCGCGCGCGCGCGCGCGCGCGCGCCACGCGCACGCACACACACACACACACACACGCACACGCGGACTATTGTTTTTTCTCCCACAAAAACGTCACAAAGATACTCGAAAGAAACGCCTGAATCACTTTAAAATAATTTGCTTTCAAAATCCCATCCATCTGTTTCATAATAATTATGTATAGGATGCAAGTTAGAAACATAATCTATCTTTCCATAATACATGTTTTATCCACTCTAGAAACTTCATCTATCTCGTACATATCCATTTTAGAAACCTGATATATCTATCACAGAATACATACTTCATTCATGTTAGATAGTTGATCTTTAACACAATACATACGTTTTTTTTATTGTACAAGGTCGACCTATCTGTTTCATAATGCACATGCATATCCACTTTAGAAACCTTATCTATCATTCCCATAGCACATCTGTCTTCACTTTGGAATTCTCATCAATCTGTTACATTATACACATCTGTGTCCACTTTAGAAACATCATCTGTCTTTCCCGTAGCACACCTGTCTTCACTTTGGAATTCTCATCCATCTGTTACATTATACACATCTGTGTCCACTTCAGAAACATCATCTGTCTTTCCCGTAGCACAGCTGTATTCACTTTGGACACCTCCTCCATCTCTTACCTAATACATGTTAGTGTTCACTGTGGGATGCTGACTCTGAGTGTCCTTCTGGTCATCACGCTGTGCCCCTTGTGTTGGTTTCAGACTGAACCATGGCCAGCAACCAGCCACAGGTATGTGTGTGTGTGTGTGCGTGTGCGTGTGTGTGTATGTGCGTGCGTGCGTGTGTGCGTATGTGTGTGTGTGTGTGTGTGTGTGTGTGTGTGTGTGTGTGTGTGTGTGTGTGTGTTTGTGTGTGTGTGTGTGTTTGTGTGTGTGTGTGTGTGTGTGCATTGTTTTGTATTCTTGTTCTTGTTCTTCTTGTGTTGTGCTATGTGTGTGGGCATATGTTCTTGTGCATGCACTCTCTCTCTCTCTCTCTCTCTCTCTCTCTCTGTATGTCTGTCTGTCTGTCTGGCTGTCTCTGATTCTGTCTCTGTCTTTGTCAAGACTCCAGATGTTTCTCTCTCTCTCTGTCTCTCTCTCTCTCTCTCTCTCTCTCTGTCTCTCTCTCTCTCTCTCTCTCTCTCTCTCTCTCTCTCTCTCTCTCTCTCTCCCCCCCCCCTCCCCGAAACCAGCCTCTCTCTTAGCTTCTCCTTAAGTCTGTCTGTCTCTGTCTCTCAGTCTCTGTCTGTCTGTCTGTCTGTCTGTCTCTCTCTCTCTCTCTCTCTCTGGGACACATAACAAGATGGCGACAAGGTGACATGTTTGCGCATGAGTTCCTAACATTTTCTTTGTATCGTGTGAGAATGAATGGACTATAAAGTAAATCTTTGTTCGCTGAACTAAGGCAAGTGACTGGACATTACACCCGTGAAGCAAAATGATTGATGTGCTGAACTAAGGCAAGTGACTGGACATTACACCCGTGAAGCAAAATGATTGATGTGCTGAACTAAGGCAAGTGACTGGACATTACACCCGTGAAGCAAAATGATTGATGTGCTGAACTAAGGCAAGTGACTGGACATTACACCCGTGAAGCAAAATGATTGATGTGCAAGCGTGAAGAGCCAGAATAGGCCTTTTTTATTTCTCGTATAGAATAAGGTCAACTCACCGGCAATTCAAGAAAAATGGCGATCCCAAAACAGCAACTGTTGGAGATGTGCTGCTGCTATACGCAAGTTTGTGCATTCTGGCTGTTCTTGTGTTGTGCGAAGAAACATTCCCTGGAGAACTTTTTGTCGCCTGATGTAACATTCTCTGGAGAACTTTTTGTCGCCTGATGTAACATTCCCTGGAGAACTTTTTGTCGCCTGATGTAACATTCCCTGGAGAACTTTTTGTCCCCTGATGTGAATCTCGTCAACCAAAACGAGTCTATAGCAACTGGGATTTTATTTTCGTTAGAAAAATTGCCAAGTGGAAACGTGTTTGGACACAATACACCCCTGTATCTAGGTCACAGCATACTTGTGTTCCTGACTGATGTTACAAGACTGGTTGGACAGGGTGGAGAACACGCGCACTGTGTGACTATACTCCTGGCTGCTACGAACTTTGTTTACCTCCTGACACGAGTGTTACTTAGCAATGATGTGCAGCTTAACCCAGGGCCTAACCCTACTATCAATGAAAAAAAATGATGAAGAAAGGAAAAAAAGTAGAAGACAAACTGTTAAACAAATGTTCCAGTATGGAATCGCAAATGACCCAGGTACTACAGGCGGTGAAGGCACTCAGTGATTCCCTGACCACTCAAACTGAAGCAGTCAAACGAAGAGAGGATCAACACTCCCAGCTGTCAGACACCTTGTCTGGGTTGTGCACAGATGTCGCGGACACTAAACGAGCAGTACAGGGAAATCAGTCAGCCGTAAAATACCTCGATAAGAAGCAGGAAGACATGAAAATGAAGATAGAAAGTCTAGAAGGTGAAGTAGGCCGCCTAGAAAGCTTCTCCAGATGCAACAATATCACGCTGTTTGGTATCCCAGAGTCTAGTGGGTTGTCTGGAACTGAAAACTGTGCTGATAAGGTAAAACAGATCCTGGACACCTATGTACCTGAAGTGGACTGGGGCGATGAAGTGGACTGGGGCAATGGCACAATCGAACACGCCCACAGACTGGGCAGACACAACCCGTCAAACATCAACCCGAGACCAGTGATAGCCAAGTTCCAGAGGTGGGGAGACGTGATGAAACTGATGACAAACTGAGATGCCAGAAGCAAGATGCAGGAAGACGGGCTGCGAGCTACACAGGACCGGACACAACGACAGACAGCAAAACTGAGAGAACAGAGAGAGGAGGGGAAGACAGGGTTCTATGTGAAGGGCCGATTGCGCGTCAGAGACCAACATGATCCACAATACAACAGCGACACACACAGATACACAAACGCAGACATGCACTCCTCAGAGCAGGTATTTCCCATCCACAGGCAACCCCATTACATCAGCGAATCCCCACCAAACTTACATTCCCTCCCATCAACAAGCAGACATGCAGAGTCAGACCGTATAGCCACATCTCTGACAGAGAAAGCCCTACTTGTTTATTGTTTATTGTTAACCCCCACCAGCAAATCGACAACCAGGGTTCCCCTGACATCTAAACCCTGACCCCAGCTGACCCGGGCACTAGCCAATCAGACAACGTTCATGCAAACCTTAGCGGCACAGCGACCAGCCACGGAGATGAAACAAGTCAAGCAAGTCAAGCACACACAGGGGAAAGAGAGAGGGGTGGGGGTGGGAGTGAGGGAGGTAGCTTGTCTCGCGCCGCGGGCAGGCTTAACTTACCATCTAGCTCTTCCACTCATAAACAGGCTGACCAACAAAATACAGTAGGCACACGCAACAGCGCATCCAGTGACACTCGTGAGAAAAAGAAATAGGAAAGTGGCCAAGGTCTTTCCAACAAAACACACGGAAAACAGAACAGTGTACACAGCCAACCTAACAATAATCCAACAAGAGATACAAAGCAAAAGCAGTCTCTTTTATGTGTTGGAACATCGAAGGATTGTTGGGGAAAATGTCTGACCCAGACTTTGTAAAATATATATTTCCTTTGATATCTGTTGTCTTTGTGAAACCTTCACATTAAAAGCTTTGACATTAACATTCATTTCAAGGATTTCGTGGTTTTTCATTGTCCAGCAGTCAAGTTCACTCACATGGGCAGGGCTTCAGGGGTGTCGTTTTGTTGATTAAGAATTCTCTTCAAACTTTGTACAGTATACTGAAAAAAAAATCGAGAGTGTTCTTTGTGTTCGATTTTCTCAGAATCTATTTCAGAGTGGAAAGATATCTTATTTTTTGGTGTTTATAACCATTCTCTAGATAGCGTTTCTATATTGACAAAGAGTGTTCCTGTACACACTTGAAATATTAGAACAGTTTGTCATAATAGTGCATGAGGAAGATGATAATTTCCATTGTATTGGTGGGGGGGGGGGGGGGGGGATCTAAATGCACGCATCGGAGATTGTGGTTTAAGTACTGACTTTGATATGAGTATGGACAGAAAAGATGAAAGTGTTTATGAGCGAAAATCACAAGACTCTGTTATTAATGGTTTTGGTAAGATGCTGATTGAATTTTGTACTGTGTTCAATTTAACTCCCTTAAATGGTTTACATGATCAAAATTTTGACGGCGTTTTTACATTCTACTCTGACAGAGGAAATAGTGCTTTTGATTTTTTTTCCTGTGTTCAATTGAAATGATTGATCATGTGAAATTATGTTATGTGGTGGAACGAGTTGAATCGCAGCACATGTCAATAGTAATGGAAATGAAATGTACTGAATGCAAAGTTACAGAGCCTGAAAAAGAAAATTGAATTTACAGAAAAGATCAAATGGGACCCGGACAAACTGCATGATTTCATTGATTTTATGGCATTAGATAGTACGAATGCTCTTCTAACAGAAATAAATCTTTTTGTAGGTGGTATGATGCTGAGTGCCGACATTTAAAACGTGATGCCAGTCGAGCTCTAAACAGATATACACGTCTTAGTAAAAATAAAGACCCAATTGCCTACAAATAGAGGAATACGGATTATAAACGTAAAAGATCTCTTTATCAAAGGAAATTAAGAGAAAAAAAAGAAAGCATACAGACAAAATGTGTATGACTCCTTGCTTCAAACCAAAAACGATAAAAATAGATTCTAGAACATAGTTCGTGATTCTAGAGAGAAAACGAGTAAATTACCTTCCATTCCTATTAAACTATGGAAAGAAAACTTTGAAAACATCCTAAGACAACATGGAAAGAATACTTTGAAAACATCCTGGGACAACAATCTGCAAATGACCAAACAATCCCAGAAACAATGCAAGAAAATATTGAGGAAGATATACATGTACAAGAGCTTGATGAAGAAATTACAGTTACTGAGATTAAGTTTGCTATTAGAGGTTTAAAATCTGGAAAGACGCCAGGCTTAGATGAATTACCACCGGAGTTTTTCAAAGCACCACAAGCTAAAATATCACCATTTTTAAAAAAGTCTGTTCAATAAGATATACAACAACAGTTTTTTTTACCCACAGAATGGACTCGCTCAGTTATCATATCACTATACAAAAAAGGGGACCGAAAAATCCAGGGAATTAATGGGGTATTTCATTATTAAGTATCGTAAGCAAAATATTTACATCAAGTTAGTTTAAACAGGAGATTGTATGAAATGGGCTGAGACAGAAGGAAAAGTTTGTGAAGAGCAGTCAGGTTTTCGTAAAGGCTTTTCCACAGTTGATCATGTATACACATTAATGTCCATGATTAGTTAGTGTTTAAATGATAAAAACAAAAGCAAATTTTATGTTGCCTTCATAGATTACCAGAAGGCCTTCGATACCGTTGACAGAGATAAGCTCTGGCCAGTTTTACAAAAGATATATACCTCTACAGAAATGTTTAACATGTTAAAAGGAATGTACAGCTCCGTACAGGCTTGTGTGAGGAGTGGGACAGAGTTGTCTGACTTTTTCAATTGCCCAGCTGGAGTGAAGCAGGGTTGTTTATTATCTCCCCTGATTTTTTTCCTTGCTTATAACTGATGTTGCTGATGCTGTCACTAGAAATGGGAGGTATTTCTACAAGGTTTACGTGAAATTTTCTTATTGTTATTTGCAAATGACATAGCTTTAATTTTCCCTACTCCCTCTGGACTTCAAAATCAGATTAGAAACTTGCAGCAGCCATCTGATTTTCTTGGGTTAACAGTAAATTTGCAAAAAACAAAGATAATGGTTTTAAGAAAAGGTGGGTATCTAAGTAAACATGAAAAATGGTACTACAAAAGACAGGAAATAGATGTCGTAATTAGCTATAAATATCTAGGGTTTACCTTAATGACAAAATAGTCCACAGACATTTCACTCACAGCGTTTGCAAGAAGAGCCAAAAGCAAAGTGATAGATATCATGAAACCTATGTACAGCCTGGGTAATATGGATATGTCAATTTTCTTTAGATTATTTGATGCGCAGGTTAAACCATTGATATTATATTCATCATAAATATGGGGCCTCACACGTTTTAAAGCAACAGAACGCATACATCTCTTTGCTTGTAAAAAGTTCTTGGGAATTGGCAAAAAGACGCCAAATACTCTTGACTATGGTGAGCTAGGCAGATACCCTCTTTATATTGATAGTACTTTACTGGCAGTGAAATACTGGTTCAAGATTAAAAAGATGACGCCAAGCCGAATACCGAAACAAGCATACGAAAAGGGATTGAAAGAGGTTAGTAAATCCACCAACTGGGCTTTAAACATAAAGCATTGTTCTGACTCCGATGGATTTTCAGAAGTGTGGATACATGGAGGAGTGGGAGATGAAAAGGCATTCTTATCAGTGTTTAGACAGAGAATGGTAGACTGTTTCAAACAGGACTGGCACAGTAAATCAGAAGGTAGTGATCGTTATACCGTCTGCCGATGCTTTAAATCACTGCCTCAACCTGAGAAATACTTATATGATATCACAATTACAAAATTCAGAAGGGCATTAGCAAAAGTTAGATTAGGTGTAAATGAGCTTCAAACAAATAAAAAGTATACCGACACTACAGCGATAACCATCTGCCCTTTTTGCAGTGAAGAAGAAACCGAAATACATTTTCTTCTAAAATGTCCAAGTTACAAAAAATGCGAGAAAAATGTATTCAGAAACACTATAAAGATAGCTTTCCTGTTTCAGTTGAAGACACTTTTGCAAAACGAAAATGCTGTCATGAGAGATGTTGCTATGTTTGTACATTACACTTTACGTTTTAGAGAAGAACACTTGTAATCAAATGTTATAAACATACGTTTGTTACTTTTGTTGTCGCCAAATGAGCATCCTTTTTTTTTTTTTTTCTATATAAATCATTCATTTTCGATAGCATTTAAAAAATTTCATGTTACGTGTCTCATGTGGATCGGCTGAAGGCTTCACATTAAAGTCATGAGTTCACGAGTTCACGAGTCACGAGTTCTCTGTGTGTGTGTGTGTGTGTGTGTGTGTGTGTGTGTGTGTGTGCGCGCGCATGTGTGTGTACGTGCATGCATGCGCGCGCACACGTGTGTGACATAATTACAAGAGGAGCAAAAAGAAACAAAAAAAAAACAACAACAAAACAACTGTTATGATATAAATGCGCGCGCGCGCGCGCGCGCGCGCGCGCGCGCGCGCGTGTGTGTGTGTGTGTGTGTGTGTGTGTTTCTGTGTGTATGCTGTTTTTATGTTGTTCCTGTCGTGGTGTGCTATGTGTGCGAGCATGTGTTTGCCTCTCTCTCTCTCTCTCTCTCTCTCTCTCTCTGGGAGATGCTTTACAGCACTCATTTTGAGCAGATGTGTTTTCACTATCGCTCCCTTTCGTGCAAGTGTATATGTGTCTGTAAATTGTTTTTTGAACTTTGCGTTGCGTCACATCCTGCAAGCTATGCCGTCGGCTTCCTCAGATTTCCGACATGTTTGTGGTGGTTTTGTGCGGACGTTTTGGAGCTTTATGACTCAAAGGGAAGTATCAGTCAGGAAGAAGTGAGTCACACAACTGAAGGACAGGCCAAACAGTGTTTTGATGGGGAGGGGGGGGGGGGGGGTAACTTACTTGTTTTTGAATTTACTCCTTATTTGACATGGTGAAACCGAATTGGACCCTGGATCCACTGAGAAACCCACCACTGAAACCCAGAGCCAGGGTCTCTGCTAGACGTGATTGAGCACAAGCAGGAGGAGAGCCTCTTCAGCAAATAGCAGAGTTCATACGACAACTCCCGTTGAATCGCCTGCTACAAACCCCACTGTTAACTCTACCCTGGCTGATCTCATGACGAGGTTGAACGGAATGGACCTTCCATGAATTCCAAGCTGGACGGGGTTGTGTCTGACATTGCAGCCATCAAGCAGAAGTTTGGTGTTCTACAGGAGGAGGTGGGGGTGTTGAGACAGGAGGTGTCTGACATTGCAGCCATCAAGCAGAAGTTTGGTGTTCTACAGGAGGAGATGGGGGTGTTGAGACAGGAGGTGTCTGACATTGCAGCCATCAAGCAGAAGTTTGGTGTTTCCTTTCGTGTAGTTTCCGGTAAATCTACGGAATATTTGAGATGCGCATGCGCAGTTCCGCCATACCGCGTTTGCTGACCGCCATACGAACACGCAGAAGATACAAGCCCAAGCACAAAAATCGAAAAGCTTTCTTAAATCAGGTGATATTTTTCCTTTTCTTTTAAAGGTTTTTTTTTGGCTTAAATCACAATATATTGTAGACTACTTGTATTTGATGAAAAAGCGCCCACAGGACGAAAATTATCAAGCAATTAATGGATGTGGAGTTGGACCTTGAGTCCAGATTTTCGTCGGTGGGTTCTGACTCGGAACCAGACGAAAGCCAGCTATTGGGGGACGCTCCCAGTGTTGAAGACAAACAAAGCAAACAAACTGGCACAGTTACATTTCCAAGGGAAGAATGGGAACGACTGAAGGAGCAAAATGAACAGCTCCTTCAACATTTGAAGTCCATGAGTGAAGATCGAAAACGGAAACGAAAATGATCGCAGTCAGAGGAAAAAACCCCGCAGTCTGACACGGACAAAGGCGGGAAAAAGAATTAACAATTAACAAAGAAGAAAAAGAACAAAAACATGGACAAAACACATAAAGGGCAAAAGAGGAATGACGAAAGTGTTGATGATGATGATGATGATCCAGACATACAAATGGAAAAACTGCTGGCAAAAAATGCAGTTGATGGTGATGATGGCCTCATTTCTCAGTCCGTCAGTGAGGAAGAATCTGCTCTGGAGCAGATAAAACAAGAGTATGAGCAAGAATCAGATGTTGGCCCCCCAATTTCAGACCAGATGGCAGGTATTTTGACCACAATGATAAAAGGTAAAATGGATGAGAGCAAAATGATCAAGAAGTTTGAAGCCCACAAACGGCCAGAAAACTGCCAGTCACTTGTTGTCCCAAGAGTCAACAGTGAGATGTGGTCCATCATGGACTACAACAGCAAAACAGTAGACCTGACTTTTCAAAAGATCCAGAAGAGTTTACTGAGAGCTACATTTGCCCTTGCAAAAGCCTGTGACACCTTGGCAGCAGAGGCGAAAAAGCATGGTCAAACTGTCCCAGCAGATTTCAGATGCAATGGGCTTGAATTTGAAGATGGCCCATGATATTTCAATGGAAAGAAGGGCAAAAATTTTCTCATCTCAAAACATCAACAAGAAGTACAAAAAATTGACATCAGATGAGATCCCCATTACAGATCAGTTGTTCGGGGATGATTTGAAATTGGCGCTCTCTCAGATAGACTCCATCTCCAAACTGAGAACAAATATGAATTTGTCAATGTCTGCCAGAGGCAGAAAGTTTTTTCCCCAAACAGGGTCAAAAAACGGTTCATGGACCTTCCCTCGCCCCAGTCGAGGCAGAGGGAGGAACTGGGGATGGAACCCAACCCCGTTCCACGTGCAGTTTCCAAACAGCCATCCAAGAGGGACCAGGGGTCGAGGCCAGAGACCACGTGGCCGAATGAACCAGTTCAAACCAGTCTAAGTACTCCTGAACCTGGTCCGTCAGTGAGTATTAAAAATCACAAGACAGGGGATTTTCAAGCTGGAAGGTTGAAACAATTTGTCAAGGAATGGCAGCAATGAACATCTGATGAATTTATATTGGCAAAGGTAACTGGATCAAAAATTCCTATTGATGAAATTTCAAAAATAGAATGTCATAATTCAACCCCAAATCAAGTCCAAGGAAATTTATGGCAAGAAGCAGATAATGAAATCCACAAATTACTGAGTTTAAAAGTGATTGAAAAATCAAGCCATGAAGAAGGAGAAATCATTTCTCCAATATTTCTGATCC
Organism: Conus canariensis; assembly: GCA_033310375.1. Lineage (NCBI taxonomy): Eukaryota > Metazoa > Mollusca > Gastropoda > Neogastropoda > Conidae > Conus > Conus canariensis. The sequence continues at coordinate 158,548 of CM065745.1, forward strand.
CCAAGACAGATGGCAGTTACAGACTCATACTCAATTTAAAAAGGTTCAATGAGGCAGTTCAGTATAAGCATTTTAAATTGGAAAATCTATCATCTGCCACAAATATGAAGAAAAAAAGGGTGTTTCATGGCTTCAGTTGATTTGAGACATGCATATTATTCAGTGCCCATTCATCCAGAACACAGAAAATACCTGAAATTTAAATGGAGAGGGCAGCTATATGCATACACTTGTTTTGCAAATGGTCTTGCAAATTGTCCTCGTTACTTCACAAAATTGATGAAACCAGTTTATGCTCATTTAAGATCACAAGGTTTCTTGTCAGCTTCATTCATTGATGATTGTTATTTGCAAGGTCAAAGTCAAGAGGAGTGTAAGCAAAATGTTGAAGCAACAGTTGAGATTTTTCAAAGACTGGGGTTTACTATACATGAGGAAAAGTCTGTACTTACACCCACAAAGGAGTTAAAATATCTTGGATTTCTTTTAAATTCAGAGTCTATGACTGATTTTGTCTGAGGAAAAAAGGAAAAAGATTGTAACAGCATGTCGGAACTTGATGAGCAGGGTTTCATTTTCAGTCCGGGAGTTAGCACAGGTCATAGGAAAATTGGTAGCCGCCTTTCCTGCAGTGAAATGGGGACCTTTGTATTACAGAGAGTTGGAAAGTTTGAAAACTGTAGCACTCAAGAGGAACAAAGGAAATTTTGATGCAGTTATTTCTCTTTCACCAGAAGCAGAAGGAGAGTTAAACTGGTGGATAAACAATGTTAATGTAGCTTTTATCCACTTGAGATTAAAGCTCCCTCTGTTGAAATAACAACTGATGCCTCAAAGTTAGGGGGCTGGGGGGCAGTTTGTAATGGAAGAGAAACAGGAGGAAGATGGTCAAGAAGTGAAAAATCTTTTCACATTAATGTCCTTGAGTTGTTGGCTATAGAGTATGGACTTAAAAGTTTCAGTAAAGAAGTAGAAGGTCAACATGTAAAATTGCTATGTGACAACACATGTGCTGTTGCCTATATCAGGAAAATGGGTGGATCACATTCAGCAGTTTGTAATGTGATTGCCAAAAGAATCTAGATCTGGTGTAAGGACAAGGGAGTTGAGTAAACGATAAGTTTTTTGCCTGGAAAACAAAATGTGGAAGCAGACAGAAAGTCAAGACAGTTTAATGATAGAACAGAGTGGAGGCTTAATCCAACTATTTTTCAGAAACTGTCACAGAAAGTGCTGTTCCCACAGATTGACTTGTTTGCTTCTAGACTAATTATCAAATCAAACCTTTCTTGTCTTGGGAACCAGATCCGGAAGCTATGTCAATACATGCTTTCACAGTGGATTGGAACAGATGGATAGTCTATGCCTTTCCACCTTTCAGTCTGATCCAACAGACTCTGCGCAAGATGGAAGAGGATCAAGCAGAAGGACTAGTCATCGTGCCACACTGGCCAACAGCAGTGTGGTATCCCCAAATGCTCAGACTTCTCATTCAACACCCCATTTTACTTCCAAAAGGAAAACGTGTTTTGCAGCTGGGTCATTCAGACGAGGTTCATCCTCTACACAGAAAACTTCAACTTCTTGCAGTCGTGTTATCTGGGAAGCAATGCAGGCACAAGACTTTTCTGGAACAGCTTGTAACATTGTCTGTGCATCATGGCGTGACTCTACCCAAAAGCAGTATACACACTACATTAAGAAATGGACATTTTTCTGTGTTGAACGGGATTGTGATCCCTTTCGTCCACCTGTCCACCTTGTGATTGAATTTTTGACAGTTTTGTTTGAAGATGGGTTAGGCTACAGTGCGATAAACACAGCCAGGAGTGCCCTCTCTGCCATAATCATTACAGACACAGGTAAGTCGACTGGTTCCCATCCTAAGATAGTCAGATTTCTGAAAGGTGTTTTTGAACTTAGGCCTACTATGCCCAGATACTCACATACTTGGGATGTGTCTGTACTGTTAGAGCATATAAGGAAACAAGCTGAAAACCCTGATTTATCTCTAAAGCAGTTAACAATGAAATTATGTGCATTGCTTTTGTTGTTCACAGCTCAGAGAGTACAAACCATTCATTTGATAAAGTTCAGCTGCATTAAATTTACAACAAATGCATGCACTGTCCACATTATTGAAAAACTCAAACAATCAAGACCAGGAAGTAACAGATGTGTTCTGCATTTATAAGAATTTCAGGACGAAAAGATGTGTGTTGTAAGATGTTTGAAAGAATACATTTCCAGGACAAAAGAGATTAGAAAAGACAGTAAAACCAATCAGCTTCTTTTGTGTTATGTACGCCCTCATGGACCTGCCACAAAGGACTATGTGTCACGCTGGTTGAGGAATATTTTGTGGGATGCAGGAATTTACAACTTTGCATCACACAGTTTTCGTGGAGCAGCATCATCTGCCATGCTCAGAGGAGGAGTACCAGTGGCTGACACTCTGAAAAGTGCTGGGTGGTCAAATGCCAGCACATTTCACAGGTTCTACAACAGACCATTGGAAGCACACTCTGCTGTACAGTGTGCGCAAGGTTCATCAATTCTGAAGTACTTTTCCAAAGACAATTTGTGTGTGTTACAACCAAAGCCAAAGCACTTCTTTTCAATGTATACTACAGACAGTGATCAAATTTATTGTGTTTCAGTATTATCACATTTGTTGCAAAACTCTGTGTCTGTTCTGTTCTTGTGTTCCAGTGTTATTGGGAAATATTTTGCCCTTGTTGTTGGGTGTCACAAATTAATGTGTTTTTAAAGCAAAGGTGCTAGTATTATTTGCTGTAATTCACAACATGGAGTATTTACAAAGTTCTTAAGGACAGTTTTCCTTTGATGTCCTTTTACCAGATGTTTCTTTGTTTTTTACTACACAAAGTATATTTGGTGGAATTACATATGAGGCTCAACTGCCCGCATCAGTATATATTCATCACAATTTACCACTTGAAGATCAATGTGCAAGAGATTCAAATACTGTTGAATAAATTGTGTATATTGACTTGACCGAGTTATGTTATAATGTTACTGCTAATGTAGCAATGTGAAAACTAGTCTACTAGAGTATGTATTTTATGAAATGGATGTTTGTGCACACCAAACGTTGAAGTCTCAAATATTCCGTAGTTTTACCGGGAACTACACGAAAGGAAATTTAACACATAAACGAATACTTACTTGTAAGTTGATGTTTGTGTGTAGTTTCCTGAGTGTAGGTTTCCGTAAACGGAGGGATATTTGCCCTCCCAGTTTCTTTCTAAAATTGCCCACCCAAAAAAGGGGTTTGCTGAAAGTGTTTAAAAGATTAAGCTTTTGGCAATTGAGTTACAAAACTTTGGTTGCACAAACATCTATTGACAGTCGACTTTGATCTAGATCATTATTTGAAGTATCAATAATGATCTGAGCGTTGAAATATGGCGGAACTGCGCATGCGCATCTCAAATATCCCTCCGTTTACGGAAACCTACACTCAGCAAACTACACACAAACATCAACTTACAAGTAAATATTCGTTTATGTGTTAAATTCTACAGGAGAAGATGAAGGTGTTGAGACAGGAGGTGGACTCATGACACAGAGAAAACATGACGTCGAAAGATCACAGGGATTTGTGTGCTGGTGTGGCAAACTTCGAGAAAAGGACGGACGATACAGGGATTTGTGTGCTGGTGTGGCAAACTTCGAGAAAAGGACGGACGATACAGGGATTTGTGTGCTGGTGTGGCAAACTTCGAGAAAAGGACGGTCTGGAAGGAAGATAAAGAGAAATCACCTGATTTTCTGTGGGATGAAGAAGGAAGAGGGGAGACCAGTGCTACACTTGAGCATCACCTGATTTTCTATGGGATGAAGAAGGAAGAGGGGAGACCAGTGCTACACTTGAGCATCACCTGATTTTCTATGGGATGAAGAAGGAAGAGGGGAGACCAGTGCTACACTTGAGCATCAGCTGATTTTCTGTGGGATGAAGAAGGAAGAGGGGAGACCAGTGCTACACTTGAGCATCAGCTGATTTTCTGTGGGATGAAGAAGGAAGAGGGGAGACCAGTGCTACACTTGAGCATCACCTGATTTTCTGTGGGATGAAGAAGGAAGAGGGGAGACCAGTGCTACACTTGAGCATCACCTGATTTTCTGTGGGATGAAGAAGGAAGAGGGGAGACCAGTGCTACACTTGAGCATCACCTGATTTTCTATGGGATGAAGAAGGAAGAGGGGAGACCAGTGCTACACTTGAGCATCACCTGATTTTCTGTGGGATGAAGAAGGAAGAGGGGAGACCAGTGCTACACTTGAGCATCACCTGATTTTCTATGGGATGAAGAAGGAAGAGGGGAGACCAGTGCTACACTTGAGCATCACCTGATTTTCTATGGGATGAAGAAGGAAGAGGGGAGACCAGTGCTACACTTGAGCATCACCTGATTTTCTGTGGGATGAAGAAGGAAGAGGGGAGACCAGTGCTACACTTGAGCATCAGCTGATTTTCTGTGGGATGAAGAAGGAAGAGGGGAGACCAGTGCTACACTTGAGCATCACCTGATTTTCTATGGGATGAAGAAGGAAGAGGGGAGACCAGTGCTACACTTGAGCATCACCTGATTTTCTATGGGATGAAGAAGGAAGAGGGGAGACCAGTGCTACACTTGAGCATCAGCTGATTTTCTGTGGGATGAAGAAGGAAGAGGGGAGACCAGTGCTACACTTGAGCATCAGCTGATTTTCTATGGGATGAAGAAGGAAGAGGGGAGACCAGTGCTACACTTGAGCATCACCTGATTTTCTGTGGGATGAAGAAGGAAGAGGGGAGACCAGTGCTACACTTGAGTATCACCTGATTTTCTGTGGGATGAAGAAGGAAGAGGGGAGACCAGTGCTACACTTGAGCATCACCTGATTTTCTGTGGGATGAAGAAGGAAGAGGGGAGACCAGTGCTACACTTGAGCATCAGCTGATTTTCTGTGGGATGAAGAAGGAAGAGGGGAGACCAGTGCTACACTTGAGCATCAGCTGATTTTCTGTGGGATGAAGAAGGAAGAGGGGAGACCAGTGCTGCACTTGAGCATCACCTGATTTTCTGTGGGATGAAGAAGGAAGAGGGGAGACCAGTGCTACACTTGAGCATCACCTGATTTTCTGTGGGATGAAGAAGGAAGAGGGGAGACCAGTGCTACACTTGAGCATCACCTGATTTTCTGTGGGATGAAGAAGGAAGAGGGGAGACCAGTGCTACACTTGAGCATCAATTGAAAGCACTTCTTTCAGATAGCTTGTTCTTTCTGACAATGTCGAGATGGATTGTGTGCACCACCTTAGCAACAAGCCCCTGATTCCCAGTGATTGCCAGACTAACATTTTACAACAAGCCTGATTCCCCAGTGATTGCCAGACTAACATTTTACAACAAGCCTGATTCCCCAGTGATTGCCAGACTAACATTTTACAACAAGCCTGATTCCCCAGTGATTGCCAGACAAACATTTTACAACAAGCCTGATTCCCCAGTGATTGCCAGACTAACATTTTACAACAAGCCTGATTCCCCAGTGATTGCCAGACTAACATTTTACAACAAGCCTGGTTCCCCAGTGATTGCCAGACTAACATTTTACAGGGATGAAGAGAGAATTCTGAAGGAAAAGACAGAACTGAAGGGAGTTAAACAGGCGTGGACTTCTCAGTGTGTGTGCGTGAGGTCAGGATTTATTGACTGTTTTCACAAAAACAAAAAGCGCAGAAGGTAAGAGGGTGTCTATGGTGTATGATCATCTGATTATTGAGGGGCAAAAAGTGCTGTCTGTCTGCTGATGGTGCCAGTCTGGTGGACATGAAGTGTGAGGGGGCGTCCGGAAAATTTGCATTGTGCTTCAAGGGGCAATAGTCAATGAGTCTGAACATATGAATGAATATGATTGTGGGAAAAAGACTGAATGTGTGTGTTATGAGAATAATACAATGGGTATGGTAATGCATGTATGGAAAACCACGATGCTGTGAACGGTTATTGTCAAAATAATTTGTTGTACGATGGGGAGTGGGGAGGACGGGAGGGTGGTATGTCCATTTGGAATCGTAATGATTGTGATATTGCGTCAGAATCCCGTGATTTCTATGACGTCACTGCGCAGGCTTTGGAGGAAGGTCACGAAAGGGGAAAGACGATGATTCTAAATTTAGACAGGTTGATCAGTATGCCGAAAATGAACCATCCGTGCCAGATTCTCGTCCTAACGCAACTCGGTGTTGGAACACTCTAGAGAGAATTCAACTGAGGTCAGGGACACACCGGGTTATGTTTGCATGCCGATTAGTGACTCTGATAGTCCTGTGCGTGAAAGCCGTATGCATGATAATAATACTGTTGTAAATCATATTTGCTCGTATTCGTTCTTACTTTTGAATGTAAATGGTTTGATGTGTAAAATCTATGATCCAGATTTAATTTCCTTTGTGTCATCTTTCCACTTCATTTGGTTGAAACTTTCGTTGAATCTTTGAGTGGTAAAGTGTTTACCCTACACTTTGGAGAAAGTAGTTTATATACTTAAGCATTTGTACTTAAAGCATTTGCACATTCACACACGTACACTCTACCTTACCGGTGTAACGATCCATTTTAACTCCCCTCCACTTTTTAACTCCCCAGGAGTTAGAATTAGCACGTGCCAATTTTAACTCCCCGGGAGTTAAAACAAACCACGCCAGAATGACACCTCCCCCTGTTTTAGATTAACTCCCCCACACCACAACATTCAGTTTTATGTGGTAGTCACGATATGACAAATAAACATTTAATATACACCCCCCTCCCTCCCTCCCTCCCTCCCCCTCTCTCTGTCTGTCTGCCTGTCTGTCTCCCTCTCTCTCTCTTTCTCTCTCTCTCTCTCTCTCTCTCTTGCCCTCTCCCTTTCTCCCGCTCTCTCTCTCCATCTCTCCCTCTGTTTGTCTATCTGGTGGTCTATATGTCTGTCTGTCCGGTTGTCTCCGTCTTTGTCTGTGTCCCCCCCCCCCCCCCCCCCTCTCATGTCTGTCTTTTATATAAATCTTAGGAAGGATAAAAGGCTTGGAGATGGGAAATCACTACCCTCCTTTCCTTCTAGCACGGCAACAACCATGATGAAGAAAATGACAATGCAGATGTGTGTGTGTGTGTGTGTATGTGTGTGTGTGTGTGTGTGTCTGAGTGTGTTAAACATAAAACGGACCTTATAACTCAGCTGTTTCTCAACTGATTCAATTCAATTTTGATTTGAGAAGTGGTGTGACTATGCCAATGTGATTTGAAAGTTAGCGTCCTTTTAGTGGATGACCTGGGCATCCAGCACCTGTTCTGCAGGGCACTGGGCCTTATAGTTCAGTCCTTTTTCGATCGATTTTTGTCAGCTTCTTAAATATAATTTCCGGAAGGTGAAGGTACTATTTTTCTCTATTTTCAACTTATATAACACTAGCGCTCACACGCTTTGACCCCGCACTTTGACAGACTCAGCGCTTTGCGCTTCGACCCCTTGGTGAAGGTTTATACAAAAAGTAAGGACGCCATGACCTTCCGAGGTGCCAAAGATGCTTGATACCAAATTTGAAGTCGATCTGCTGAGAACTGTGGCCGTACTCAGCGCTTCGCACTTAGAGTCGCGCTTCGCGCTCATTGGTGGACGGTTATTCAAAAAGTAAAGACGCCATGACCTTTCGAGGATGCCAAGGATGCTTGATGCCAAATTTGATGTTGATCGGTTCAAAACTGTGGCCGTGCACAAGGTACACACACACACACACACACACACACACACACATACCTTCTTTTGCCCACTATTGAGTCTCATGTTAAACTTAGGCAAACTGGGTTTCCCTATTTCTTGTGGATTTGGGGCTTCAAATGGATGACAAATAGATTGATGATTAGTATTGCTATAAATTCAGAGCAAACGGAACTTGTAATACCTTATGTGTGTCAGAGTAGACTCGTGTGAAATAATGGGTTTATTTGATACCAGTGGGTTCCATCTAATTTAAATATTATACACTCTGTCAAACTAAGGAGGAAAAATGGGTTTCACACTTAACTTGATTTCGTTACACTCTGTCTGACAAATGACGAAAACTGAGTGCATGTATGTGTAGACTTTGTATGTATATGCAGGATAACTGCAGCTACTATATAGATAATGTGATCCAACCCATGAGGTGTCTAATAAAAATGATAGCCATCTGACATTTAAATTCTGTAGTTGAGTCTGTGTTTCACATGTTTGTTCTGCGTGTTTTTGAATGTATATTTTAAATGTATAAATGGTTCTTATTATTGTATATCTGTTTGTTTGTTTTTTTACATATACAATGGTACTTCTCGAATAAGATGCTTGCAATTGCGACTTCTCAAATAAAACTTGACATTGGACAAGGAAGAATGCGTCAGTGTTGTGGAGAGAGAGAGAGAGAGAGAGAGAGAGAGAGAGAGAGAGAGAGAGAGAGAGAGAGAGAACAGAAGTGCCATTGCTTTAAATTAAGCGAGTGAAAAATTTAAATAAACCAATATCCCTTTTTCGAAAATCCTCACATCACCGTAGCTTGTGTATCTGTACATAGTGTTCAAGTGCCTCAGCGTTTGGGATGACCCTGCAGTTTTTATTAGCCAAGGTATCTCTTCCAAATGCTGACTCCTTGAATCTGACCGCTTATCTCTGTGTGACCTTTGCCTTATACTTTAAATATAATCAGCAGATGGATGTTTGTTGTGCAGTTTCAAAGCAAAAACCTTTGCAAAGGGTAAAGCAGAGATGTCCTACGTCTGAGTTGACAACAATCAGCAACCAATGTCTTTTCACCCAAAGTTGGAGTGTGGCTGCCTATGTGGCGGGGTATTTTTTTTTTTTTCGTGTTCTAGTATCTGGTAGCTTGTGAACTCGTTTTACCCTGTTGGGCCACCCATACTATACTTGAGAGTATTGTCAGTTTTACTCCAACTTTGTTGGGTGTTTATGCATGTCTGTATAGTTGTTTTCCTACGAAAGTGAAGTTTTCCAAATAATTTTGCCAGGGTCAACTTCCTTGTTGCTGTGGGATTTTTTACGTGCGCTAAACGCATGCTGCACACGGGACCTCAGTTTTTCGTCTGATCTGAAAGACTAGCACCCAGCCCACTGCCAATGGTCTAAGGGTTGGGGAAAGAGTCCAGGCTCAGACGGGACACACCCGGCGGGGTAATAGACAACAACCACATTTGTAATGTTCTCATCCCTATCTTGTGCATCTGTACATAGTGTTCAAGTGCTTCAGCATTTGGGATGACCCTGCAGTCTTTATAAGCCAAGGTACAAGAACAGAAAGAGAAGGTCTCTTTAAGTGTCATCCCGAAATGAAACTGGAAACAAAATGAATAAAAAAAAAGAAAAGAAAAAAAAAAGAAGAAATTTAAGTGAACGTTTACGAGAAAAACTGTTGTTTGTGTTAATGATGAAAGAAAGACAAGGATGGGCGTGCAGAAAAATGAAGAATGGAAGGTATGTGTCTGACGGCATGAAGAAGAATGAAACTAGACAACAATGTAAAATTGCAAAGCACACATAAAAAAGAGGAAGAAGCAAATACACTCGTCAACAAAAGTCACTGACCCTTTTATGAATTAGTGAAGTTTCTTATGCTTTTTTCTTTAGTTTGAAGATTTTGTTGATTTCCAACTGCATCTTTTCAAAATCTAAAATCATTTCTTTCATTAATCCTTGTTTAATGCTTTTTTGTGTGATGTGCTCCTGAAAAAGTGGTCCATGATTTTTGTTAAGGAGTCTGTATACACAAGATAGCATTCAAATACTTAACAATCACTCTTTCACATAACGATGACCAGAACAAGAATTTTACTTTCAAAACTCACCGGCCTTTTTGCCGATAGACATTAATGTAAATGTAAGATTTCACCAGAGACATGTAAAGACATTTAACTAAAAGCATCTCTCTCTCTCTCTCTCCTCTCTCTCTCTCTCTCTCTCTCTCTCTTATATATATATATATATGCTGAAAGAATTATATTTGAATAATTACACAATTATTTAAACCTAACCTATTCATCCTTTATCTTCACAAGATATTTTAATAAAAATATTTGAAATTTCTAAACAAATCTATAACAGGTCAATCATTGACAAAATAAACAAAAAATTAGCAGTCATTCTTAAAGAGAAATGAACAGAGGGCAATAATAATAATTAGTTCACAAGTGCAAATACACAGAAAAGAAAAAAAAAAAAAGAGAAAAACTTTCATGAACCATAATTCCCAATTCAAGGCACTGATGCGAGCGTCTGAAGTCAATCTGAGAAAATACAACACAATGGGTGTTGCCGAAATTAAGCATTGACACTAGTGAAAAACTTCTTGGCATTGTGCATATTGACTTCAACATGTAATCCACCTTAATTAACAATTTTTCCATTGATACAGTCACAATGAACATTCAACATCACCAGTCCCCAGAGGCCACATTCATGAATGCAGACCAGTCAATCAGATCAGCGATCTGTATGCAAACTAGGGCAAAACCATACAAAAACTGGGTGATTCACTCAATTTGCACTGCAATCGCCAAAGGGAATATCCAACCTGCACCCACAATCATGGCCGCAGCTGCCAGCACAGGAAAAATGCGCGTAAGCAGCGACTGGTCTAAAGGTAAAACAAGTCGCTTACAGTTCAAATTGACAACATTAAATGTCACATAGTATGGGAAAACCTGGCTAAAGTCGATGAGAAACATTCTTAGCAATGAACAGAAAGAGATAAATTGATTATACTTGATTCTGTGTATCTTGTCAAATTAAAACAAAATGAAGCAAAGACTATACAGACAAATCATTTCTGTTTAGAGCTTTTCAGTCTGTAAAACTTCAAACTTTCAAATAATGTAGCTAGAACTGTGGTGTCCGAATGTAGCATTAATTTGAGCGTCACCCGCATTGGCTACCTCCCTTCATGATTTTCAGTTTTCAAGGTCATGAATATGTCAAGGTCATGACCTTGAACCCAAACGGCACATCCTCAATACATAACCTACATGCCCACCAAGTTTCCTCTTCCTATCTTTACTCCTTCATGGTGTTAAGCTGCAAACAAGCATACACACACACAGAGCTACTTACACAACAAAAAACACCGTCACTGCACAAACTCCGGGGTCATAAAAATGTTAAAATAATGATTTTGAACTTTCGCCTGGTTTTCCTGTACTTTGTCACAATTGTTTAAGAAGCTGGAATGTCTCTACTACAATGGAGTAAGGGGGGAGGCAAAGTCAGATAGAATAAAGAATGCACGGATGAAGAATTCTAACCCACATATTAACACGGAAGCGCTCCGGCCTTTCAAACTTTAGACATATGTCATGCACTCATTATAATGACAAAAAGAACAAGGTATAAATGTATTAATAAACAATCAACCAGAATTAATTATTATTGTAAATATTTACCCATCAATGCGCAGACAAAAAGAACAAGGTATAAATGGATCAATAAACAATCGACCAAAATTAATTATTATTGTAAATACTTACCTATCAATGCACATAACGAATAAGAAAAAAGTAACCTTTCACTGGCATACTTCTAGCAAGAACGTAGCTTTACTTTTCGGTTTCTGTCGTTGAAATGGGATCCATTCACATTCATAAACAGGCTAACGTACATAATGACACAACTGATCATGGCATTGCCCCCTTCGACTTACAGAGGAAGGGAGAAAAACACTAAGAAAGACCAAGTACAAAGAAGAAGGGGTACTACAAGCGAAAAGAATGAGAAAGAGAGGGAGAGAGGAGAGAGCGACAGGGAGGGGAGTGGCAGATATTCAGAGAAACCAACAGATAAACTGAGGCAGCCAAGCAAGAAACGTGAAAGAGTTACATCTGTCCATGTCGCATGAACATAACTGTATAAGCTTACAGGGCATATATATTTGAAAATTGTCATCCAGTCTTGTTTACACTCGGCCGTACAACAAATGATTTTGCATATAACCCGTCTATCATCACCATATTCAATTAGTGTCTATCCTTGAAGAGAGAGGAGATTGGGGGGAGGGGAGTAACAGTCTCACTGGATCTAATCTAATCCAATCGGACATTTTGATTCATTCTTTGTTTCTTCAGTAAGTTGTACACATAGTATTTCACGCATGTCCAACTTCTGCGGCGAAGATCTGGTTCTGAAGCTACAGCTTTCTGTGCATCATGCTTCTGGGGGACTCTGTTCATCGTAATGCAATGGGACAACTGTCTGTGCACAGCAGCTATCTCATATTTGCTCCATGGTCTCTTAGTCTGCTTTGGTGTCTTTGTCTGCGTTGGCGTCTTTGTCTGCTTTGGGGACTTGGATTTTGAAATGCACAAGTCAGGCTCTGAAGTACTCACGGTTGAGACAATTGCGGTGGATCCGGTGTGTTTTGGGGCATGACACACCGACATTCGTTCATCTGACATCTCAGCATTTTCCACCTCTACAATGTTGCTGGAGAAATCTTCATCATCTTCATCAGCGTCCTCAACATTATTTGCTTCTTTGTCAGGATCCAGCTCCTCTTTATCCAGGTCTTCACCATCTTCGTCTACGGTCAATCCCCGATTCACTCTGAAGAGAATGCTGGCCACTTTTGCTTTTTGCAAAATGTCAAGTGGTTGGCGATAAACTGACCTGTGGACACGAATGTCATGGCCAAGGAAGGACGCCAGTTGGTCTTGCTTTAACTTGGAGATCTCCATGGCTTGACTTAAGGTCGCCAGCTGTTTGCGAAGAGCCGTTGCAGTGAACAAGGATGGATTCGTAACACCAGCATTCAAAGCATATTGTTTCAGAACTTCAGGTCCCCTATAAGGGTGTGTTCCTGTCGGGGTCATGAACATGTATTCACTTTCAATCCCTAAGATGCGGCGGAGGTCAAGCAGCTTTTCAATGCTTTGAACCATCTCAGGAGTCAAAAGAATGGGCACTGCTCTATTGAACTTGCCTCTGATTTCCACTCTGTGAAGCACATGAACTTATTTCTTTTCAGTGACTGTTAGGTCATCAAGAAGCATTTCTTCTGGTGGAGCAGCTTCTGTGGCTCTGCTCTGATGGTAGTCTGACCACTTCATTCGTTGCACTTCTCCACCACGTTTTCTGTTAAAAACTGTGATGGATGCTAGTGTAGCTTTTGCCAGTGTTCCATAAGAGTCACTTTGGTTGTCTTTCTGAAGAAGGGAATTCACTTTCCGGACATCTTCCAGAGATGGGATCAGTTTTGGCTTGTTCATCTTTGCTCTCTGGACGGATTGTGAAGCGCAAGCTGACACACGGTCAAACCAGTCACTTTGATACAGTGTATCAAAACGTTCACATGTCTTGTTCAGGGCAGTGTCGTCCATCATAACAGCTTCTGCTTTGAGAATCTGGGATGCTTTTTTCAAGCTGTACCCCAACTTTAACACAAGTGATCCCTTTTTACACATGTTTGTGGAGTCACTGAATTCACCTAATTGTCTGGTGCAGCTGATCAGCAAGTCAAAATTGACAGGGTCAATAGCTTGAGCCAGAGATGAAACCTTCATGTTTGAATGTTTTCTCATTAACTGAGAAAGTCTGCCCAATTCTCGAAGGCGTGAGCGGATCTGACCTGGTGTATTTTCTTCAATGTCCCTGCGGTAAAATAATCTTTCGCCATATTTCAAGATCAGAGAATCGTTTCTTATGACAGAACTTATCTCATCATCTCTCATGTTTGAAATGACTTTCTGGAAGAAATTCCGTGAGACACTGCTTGACAAAGGCATCATCATTTCACCTTGCTTTACACATTGCCCTCTTCTAGGTTTAGGAGCAGTGTCAGGTTTTTGTGGACAGGTTATGTCATGTTTAACAAGAAGATATCTCAGGAAAAGTGCTTTGCAATACTGACACGCCACATACTCATTTTGCGTTGTACAGTGTTCCTTCTTTTGGTATTTGGGGATTAAGCTGCCTTCTTTGTTTTTGATGGCTTCATAATTATGTTTGAAATCACCTTCATCTTGCAGTTTTATGAACGCTTTTGTTCTTTCAGCACTCCCTTTTCTCATTTGAAGGATGGCTGCAACTTCTGGTTCTAGTCGATGCACTCGTGTCAAATGTGTCGACATTTTTGTGTTCATTTTTTGACAAAACTTGCAACAATGCTGTTTACTTTTGGAGCTTTTATTCCCACGAGCAGGCTTGCCAACTGTAGCATCACCACGTTTTCCACTTTCATTAGCTGAATCACTTTTTGTGAGTTTACTTTTTTCTCCCTGGAGCACTGGAAACACAATACTATCAGAAGAACTTTCATCAGTTTCTTTTATAATTTCCTTACAAGACATTTCATTGTCTGTGTCAGGTATTATGTCAGGGTCATAATGGGATGGAAGACTTGCATTACATTCACTGTCTGATTCAAAATCTGATTCAAAATCATTGTCTCCCGAACCTGGGGCCCAGTCTGATTCAGAATCAACGAAACTAAACAAAGATATGTCACTGTCCACTTCGCTTTCATAGCCCTCCTCAAAGGAACTGGAGAAGGGATCTGCTGGTTGAGGCTGGTCTGGCATTGAGGTAGCCTTGCTGCAGAATCCAGGACCAGCTTCCATGACTCCCTCAGCACCCTTCACCAAGTTGTCCCCAGCTTCATCAGAACTGAAAACACACACACACACATTTATACTGAGTTGTTTTTGTATTTGTACGTGCAATACTTAGTTCCAAGAAGTACAATCAAACAATACAAAAAAATGATATGTATCTCTTCATGACTGTCAACCTGTGGATAAGGACAATGGGTGTATGGTCTGTCCGTTGTGTGGATGTAACTGCAAGCCTATGTGCGTCCATGTAAGACAAAAATGTTTCCCAGTCAACAATGCTAAAACAACTACCATAATTTGCAGACTACAATGCAATACATTTTTCCAAGACTAAAACTCTTCAGCATTATTTATTTACGTATTTATAGTCCTGTCGACAGCGACTGACCCTTTATGATTAACCCACCATGTGGGCAACCACACTCCACTTTGCATGGTGTTAATGCTATGCGAGACAATACCTGCATAAAGATGCAAAACATAACATACATGAAGCTTTACTGCTCTAGCCTATGTCAATATGTGTGACAGCCTTCAATAAAGGCCCACATTCTCTATATTCCACTTTTATTTACCCATCTTACAAAAACAAAAAATATCAAAATCTTAATTTTTTAAACACAATTTCAAGAACCCACGCCTCCTGGATACCAACTTTTCACAATTTCAAACGAATGCAAGCCCAGTGGTACAAACACTCATGCATCACTGAAAGCAACCAACCAATTGTTCTGCTTGTACCCTGGCCTGTGATTCATAATCAGTTTCTCCAGGTGCCCAGGCTGATTTTGAGTCAATACAAATGTCTGAAGACAGTTTACTGTATACTTCATTTTCATACCTCTCCTCGGTGGAGAAGAAGGGGTCTGCTGGTTGAGGCTGGTCTGGCATCGGGGTAGCATTGCTGCAGAGTCCAGGACCAGCTTCCATGACTCCCTCATCACCCTTCGCCAAGTTGTCCCCAGCTTCACACCGAACTCCACCAGAACTGAAAACAAAAACACACCTTTATACCGATTTTAAGGAAACCATACATGCATTTATTATTCCTTTGACAATCTTTTTGGTGCAGTGGTCAGCATCTCAGATTACAGACTGTGAGGTCTACAGTTTGAATCCCATCACCGTCAAGGGATTTTTTTTGTCCTGGTCCAACCCTGCCCAGAGTGGGTGGCTATGAGCTCATAGGGGAAGACTGAAACCAACAAATCGAGCTTCATCTACTTAACGGATGGGATTCTGAGAGTGTTGTTTTAATTCCATGACCAACACTGTAGATATCTGTAGTTCTCGGGCCTGGTTAATGCCAGGATAACACCTAATTAATGCCGGGCTATTTGAAAGGAAGTGTAGAATATAAACCTGTCGCGTAGTCTCAGACCGAAAATAGAATTACACAACATAATTATTATGATCCGTTTCATTACCATCAATCATAAAAAATAAGAAACAGACTCAAATTCTGCGGCCTTGCATGCCCTGCTCTTGGTGACTTCAGTTTCAATTACCAATCCAGTTAATACCCTTGGTGTAGTCAGGTCAAAGTCATGGTGATCAGTGTGTTCTTGGGAGCTGTTGTTGGATGGTCATGGCGATTATTGTCGTCAGTAGGGCGATTAGTAGGTGGTGTCCTAGACTCCACCGAAACCCACAAATTTGTTTCAGCAACAGTGCAGTGTCTTCACGGTTGGTGGCCTCCTGATCATCCAACAAAGATGTGCTCCACTTGGACAGCTGGTGTTGGATTCTATAACTTGAACAAGCTGGGATGTGACTGTGTGTTGGGACTCGGAATGAGCGGTTTGTGAGCAACGCCACTTTACAACCCAGCAAATAAGACAGTAACAAATGTAACTCAAATGAGAAAGAATATGTTTTTAACTTAATCACTGTAGTAAGCCTCCTTCGATCATGGCTGAACATGGATGAATCTTTCCAAGGTTTATGCGTGGACGGTTATGAGCCTGGGCATTGTAATGTGGATGACAGGCTGCTGCCCATGCAACTTGTCTCCCATCTCAACCTCGCTGACGAATCCAAAGGAACAGCAAGACTACTGCAGTGCTACTGTAATGTGATAAGAACTTACATGAAGCTTTTAATTCTCTCTCTCTCTCTCTCTCTCTCTCTCTCTCTCTCTCTCTCTCTCTCTCACACACACACACACACACACACACATACACACACACACAACTGCCCCCATTTTCCAGAGATATATCCCGACAAGGAAAAACTCCAGTTTATCAACCCTCCAATTTTCAGGGTCCACTGATCTCTTTGACCTTGATCGGTACATAAGTGTCTAATGCATCATAAGCTGCTTCTTTTTATTTTTCTCGATCGTCAAATGGACAGGCCTGTCTCCATGGTGAAGGCAGCGGTGTGCTGCACCTCCAGGCTGCCGTAGAGCTTTTAGGCCAGAGGCATGGGGTCAGGCCAGGTCCTCTGTCTGAGCGCCTCGTACGGCAGGCAGCACTGGAGCAGATGTTCTGTTGTGTAGCTGCTATTCCTGCATGGGCACTGCCCTGTGTGGCCGATGCGGATTTTGGTGTAGAGATGGTGGTTCAGGCGATTGAGGCCAGTCCTCATCCTGAACACTAGGACCTGCTCTCGTCTTGTCAGTTGGTAATACAGCTCTGTCCTGTTGTGGCATGGGTGTTCCTGCATCCATTTCTTCTGCTGCATGGCCTTGATGACGGTCTTGGCTTCAGAGTAGGATGTAGTCCTGTCCAGCACCATAAGCTAAACCACCTTCACACCATGTTTCAACATCAAGTGTCAACCAGTGCTTGAGATATGGCTAAAAATAGATTTCCGGTTATCAGTTTCATACACCAAGGTAACGACTTTCACCTTAGAATGTAATGTTTGGATCTCTTTCCATTAAGGTGGCACACTAACACTCAACATTTAAAGCGATTCTATCAACCCGTTTGGAAAATGTACTTGGGACAGTCAGAAGAAGAAATAATGATACTGATTTTCAGCAGCCACGATCCAGCAATCAACTTGACCTGAATCTTGACCTTAATAGGTACACATTATTCGGAAGCACCATAAACCAAACCAACTTAATATCAAGCTTCAGCAGCCTACATCGCCTGGTGCCCGAGATATGGCTTAAAATACATTTTCAGTTTTCAAGTCCATATGACAAGGTAATGACTTTGACATTGATAATTCATGTACTAATCTCTTCCTATCAAGAGTGACACACCACACAAAATTTGAAGCAATTTGGCCAAGCTGTTCTAGGGATATCCTTGGGACAGACAGAAAAAAAAACGCCCATCACAAAGGCTGATCACCGACAGTGTCAGACAAAAAAAAAGCACATCAAACATTACACTGAACTGTACCTCTTTCCACGTAATACTCCTTCCTTCCTTAGAAAGCCAAACACTTCGTTGGCAGTCATGAAAACCTGGGGAGAGAAAGAAAATGGTAGTTATCACAAAAGCTACAACAAAAATTAACAGTAAACACAACAAAATCCTTACAAAGGATGGATTTTGCGTGTGTCATTACACTTTTTTCCCTTCAAGGGCGTGGAGGGGTAACAGCAGAACGAGTGAGTGGCCACGGCTCTGTTGCATGGAAGTCTACTTAATCGTTTAGTGATCACTAAACAAGTTTTTCTCCTCTATCACTGGCGGAAAAGCTGTTTAGTAACTACTAAATAGCAAAGTAGACTTTGATGCAACAAAGCCCATAGGAGCAGAGCTGAGGTGCAATAGACGGGATATTATGGCCAAAAAATGGCCTGCTTCCTGTTTCATTACTTTTAAAGATAGGGTCGGTAGGTCGGTTTAAAAAAAAAAAAAAAAAAAAAAAAAAAAAAAAAAATATATATATATATATATATATATATATATATATATACACGTAAAACTGATGCAGTAGGTGATGAATTTTGGAGAAGACATCTCTGCACTCCATCCCTCGGCTCCTGCTTTCCCTCCCCCCACCCCCTTCTTATTCATGATAAATGTTCACTGTTACTGTTTTAAGTACCGAGAAGATCACAGATTTTTAATTCAACGGCTGACTAATGCATAAATAGGAATGTGTGTGTGTGTGTGTGTGGTGCATGGGGGGGGGGGGGGGGGGGGGGGGGGGAGGGGGGGAGGGCATGTTCACAAAGATTTGTCGAAACACCAATGAAAGCATTACCTTAGCATCGCTCGGTAACAATTTAGGAGCTATGATCAGCAACATGATAAGAAAAATTGAAACAAGTGTCCTTCACCGAAGCTTTTTGTAGTACAAGAGATTCTGCAAACATGGGAGTGTTGAATAGCTTAACGGCTTGTTTGGTCCCTAAATACTACTACTACTACAAAGCTGGCAATCCTGCTTCTCCCCCACCCCCACCCCTCCCCCAACCCTTCCCCTTCCTCCAGCCTTTTCCAATGTTACTACGACGTTTAACACAGTTTTTTGTTTGTTTGTTTGTTTGTTTTTTGCACTCTCCCTGTTTTCCGTCGCAATACAATCAAGTTGGTTCAGCGACGTATGCAGCCAGATCCAGATCTAGACGGTGATTGAACTCCAAGCGCAGCGCGCACCTATCTTTAAGCTGCACCTACCGATTAAGTAAACAAATCAGAATTATTAATACACAAGCCCTTGGAGAATAAAACCGAACGTATATTATTCAGAACTATCGAAAGGTAAAAATGACTGAACTTGAAGCGTGAACACAACAATCTTGGAAAGAATAGCTAGACTCAAAATGTCAAGTCGTCACTAAATACAATTGCGGATATTAATAATATGAAAAATCTTTCAAACACCAAATCATTTTGCACGAATACAAAATAATAAAAAAAAATAAAACTTACTTCATCCTGTTTGGCAACAACACTCCGACCAAAAGGGAGCGTGTCCATGCGAGTTCGCCCTTCGCTCCGACCCACTGTCGCCATAACTCTGAGTGAGAGTGACGCCCCTTGCGCCTTTTTCCCGCGCTGTGTAAGTTGGGTAGACTTTGGAAACTTTTCACACAGATTAGAGGTGCAAGTCAGAATACACAGATTCCGACGAAACCCAACCATTGGGTTTCAGACCAAATTTTGGTTTGGGGAGCTTGATTAGACTATTTTCAAAGGCGGGAAACTGTCAAAAAAACCGGGTTCCATAATTTTAAACCCAGTAATTTTATAAACCGAGTTTTTACTGAGTGTAACATACGGATAAACCTGGTAGTAGGCAAAAGACAACACACACACACACACACACACACACACACACACACACACACACACACACACACACACACACAGATTTAGAATATCTATACAAGACAAACTACTCAATTATTTATTCATTTTCCATAGATGCAGCCAGTATTCTTGGTGCAGTGGGGGTGGGGTGGGGGGGTCATTCCTGGCATAAGGCCAGAACGACTCCACCCCTCCACCCCCCCCCCCCCCCCCCCCCCTTTGTATTTTTTTAACTCCCTGGGAGTCAATCTGGATCAACACTTCTTGATCGAAATTAACTCCAGGAGAGTTAGTTTAGGCACGTGCGTATTTTAACTCTCGGGGGGGGGGGGGGGGGGGGGGAGGGGGTAAAAGAAATGTTGATCCAGATTGACTCCCAGGGAGTTAAAAAATAGAAGAGGGGAGTCATTCTGGCCTTATGCCAGGACTGCCCCCCACCCCCCCCCCCCCCCCCCCCCCCCCCCCCCCCCCCCCCCCCCCCCCCCCCCCCCCCCCCCCCACACACACAACACACTGCAGAGAGACACTTGACACATGACACTTGAAAACTTTACTTGACAAAGATAAAGATCTCACGCTAACATAAAAACATATTAATCCAATCTATCTTTGATAAACACTACTAATAGTAAACAAAGCTGACTAGAAGCATGCAGAGAGAGGGGGGGGGGAGAGAGAGAGAGAAGGAGAGAGAGAGAGAGAGAGAGAGAGAGAGAAGGGGGGGGGGGTTAAAAGAACGAAAGAAAGACAGACAGACAGACAGAGGGGGAGTGGGGGGAGACACTAGAGACAGAGACACTGAGATAAACAAATAGACAGGCAGACAGAGAGACAAGCAAAGAGAGAGGGAGAGAGATTAAGAGAGACAAACAGACAGACAAGCAACAAGGCAGACAGACAAGCAAGGAGAGTGAGAGAGTGAGCGAGAGACTGAAAGAAAGTTGGGGGGGGGGGGAGGGGAGGGTAGAGAGAGAGGGGGAGACAGACAGGCAGACAGACAGAGAGGGGGGGGGGGGAGGGAGGGAGGGGGTGTATATTAAATGTTTCTCATATCGTGACTAACACATAAAACTGAATGTTTTGTGGTGGGGGAGTTAATCTAAAACAGGGGGGAGTCATTCTGGCGTGGTTTGTTTTAACTCCCGGGTAGTTAAAATTGGCACGTGCTAATTCTAACTCCCAGGGAGTTAAAAGTGGAGGGGAGTTAAGTGGATCGTTACACCGGATCAGTCCACACACTGGCTTGGGGCTTTTTGGTCAGAATCCTTCCCAAGCCTTCAATGGCACCAGCTACCAAGTCCCAGTCGGGGTCTGTCACCCTATTCAACACTGCGGGCCTAGAGGCAGTACTAGTGCTACTGTCAAAGCCGTCCTTACCGTTGTAATTGTGTACGGCTGTTCTATCACAATGCTAAGGCTAAACTGTCTCCTATATTAACCTTTCCCGTACGTCGCCTAAACGTTTGCGTGCCGTACGTCGTGGGTGTGCCGTAACCCATGATCTCAATGAAGAGAGCAACACGCTGCCGTACGTCGTGGGTGTGCGGTAACCCATGGTCTCAATGAAGGAGCAACACACTGCCGTATGTCGTGGGTGTGCTGTAACCCATGGTCTCAATGAAGGAGCAACACACTGCCGTACGTCGTGGGTGTGCTGTAACCCATGGTCTCAATGAAGGAGCAACACACTGCCGTATGTCGTGGGTGTGCGGTAACCCATGGTCTCAATGAAGGAGCAACACACTGCCGTATGTCGTGGGTGTGCTGTAACTCATGGTCTCAATGAAGGAGCAACACACTGCCGTATGTCGTGGGTGTGCTGTAACCCATGGTCTCAATGAAGGAGCAACACACTGCCGTATGTCGTGGGTGTGCTGTAACTCATGGTCTCAATGAAGGAGCAACACACTGCCGTATGTCGTGGGTGTGCGGTAACTCATAGTTTCTATGAAGGAGCAACACACTGCCGTATGTCGTGGGTGTGCTGTAACCCATGGTCTCAATGAAGGAGCAACACACTGCCGTACGTCGTGGGTGTGCTGTAACTCATAGTTTCTATGAAGGAGCAACACACTGCCGTATGTCGTGGGTGTGCTGTAACTCATAGTTTCTATGAAGGAGCAACACACTGCCGTATGTCGTGGGTGTGCTGTAACTCATAGTTTCTATGAAGGAGCAACACACTGCCGTATGTCGTGGGTGTGCTGTAACTCATAGTTTCTATGAAGGAGCAACACACTGCCGTATGTCGTGGGTGTGCTGTAACTCATAGTTTCTATGAAGGAGCAACACACTGCCGTATGTCGTGGGTGTGCTGTAACTCATAGTTTCTATGAAGGAGCAACACACTGCCGTATGTCGTGGGTGTGCTGTAACTCATAGTTTCTATGAAGGAGCAACACACTGCCGTATGTCGTGGGTGTGCTGTAACTCATAGTTTCTATGAAGGAGCAACACACTGCCGTATGTCGTGGGTGTGCTGTAACTCATAGTTTCTATGAAGGAGCAACACACTGCCGTATGTCGTGGGTGTGCTGTAACTCATAGTTTCTATGAAGGAGCAACACACTGCCGTATGTCGTGGGTGTGCTGTAACTCATAGTTTCTATGAAGGAGCAACACACTGCCGTATGTCGTGGGTGTGCTGTAACTCATGGTTCTATGAAGGAGCAACACACTGCCGTATGTCGTGGGTGTGCTGTAACTCATAGTTTCTATGAAGGAGCAACACGCTGCCGTATGTCGTGGGTGTGCTGTAACTCATGGTTTCTATGAAGGCTCAATGCCTTCCTGTGTGCCGTTGCTGTGCAAGAGCCCATGGTTTACACTAAAAACCGACACGTTGCGCAATTTCGTGGACCTTACCGTATTGCCATAGGTGTAATGTAACCTTGCTTTTCCTGAGGAAGTTTTCCGTTAGTTGTGGATGTACAGTAAATCGTGTGTTCTAAGAAGGAACAATGGCTTTCCTTACATCATGAGAGGGCAGCAGTAGGCGCGCACATGGTGAGCAAGCGTTTTGTGCGCGCGCGCACACACACACACCCACACACCCAACTGTTGGTGAAGGAAATATGGCTTGTCTCTCAGCATGCATGTGCATGAAATCACGTTTTCAAGCGTTACACCACTGGTATTTTCACAAAGCAGTTTAATATTTCTAAGTATCGGCGTTGATCGAGTCATTCTTTTGATCCATCGGAGTATCCGATGGATGGATGTAATGACAAAAAAGATTTTTGACCGCCAATCTGCGAATAATACAAATTATCTTTGAGGATGCTCTGGTTTTGAAAAAAAAAAAAATCGTCAACGTTTCTGTCATAGACCGTCATCAGGACTTGTGACATAAAACGAAAGAAATAGATACGTACAGGCAACGACTTAAGAAAACATATACGTAAACGGACGAATACGTAATGTAATGACATTTATATGTTTGAGTGTTTAGCATTGTTTGTTATGAATGCGCTTGAGCATTCGTGACATGGCTTCTAATTCCGAGCGCGCATACCGGACAGGGCTGTCTGTCTAAAACATGTATGGGTGTGTCCACACCCACGATGTACTGAGACCTTTTTTCTTATTATTTACTGTGGTGTTTACAAACACAGGCAGACAAGTTTCAGTGGCTATGTAAAACACAGGTTTATTGACAAAGTCATGAAATCTCAGGAATGTAGATTTAAAGGTTTTTGAGTTACAGGGTGAAAATGGGTGTGTGGGTGATTTCACACCCACGGAGTACGGAAAAGAATAAACTGGAGGCCCGAGCACTGGTCTGTCACCAGTGTCGGTAACATCCTGAGCATAACCTTACTCCTGGACAAACAAGAAGTTAGCAGCTCCGCCTTCTTCAAGCCCACGTGCGGTACTGCCGGAGGTCGTCTGACAACGTCAGTGAACACTTCTCACTTCCGCTGAGCTCGCCTGTATGCGCAGCATCCATGCGTCACTACAGTGATTACTTTTTTTTTTTTTCCCTGGTTATAAAGCATTTTGTCAACCTTCTTTAAAATTGTCAGAGGCAGGTCGGCCTTCAGGTGGTGTAGTGTATTTAATTGAAAATGAAATTGTTCCATATATAACACAAATTAATGTTTCCCATAGTTTCTTTCTTTATTGGAGTATTGTTTGATTGACTATATTGTTACAATTTAAAAGGGAGACAAGAGAGGAGGAACTTTCGCAAACGACGTCATAGCAATAGGCCTAATGACGTGTTGCAAGCCTCCTTTTACTTAACGTTTTTAGATCTCTGTATTTTCGGGCAATATAGTGCTGTTGTTGATTTATTTAAACCATTTGGAAAGTGTACGTACGCATGATAATTGTTCAGCTTTGTTTTTGAATCGATTGATAATGCGGTTGGAATATTTGAGATTATGATAAATTGTTTATCAGGTCTTTGTAAGTTTTCAAAAAGGAGAGCTTTTGTGTGTCCAAAGACAAGGAGTCATAATTTGTATTCCACAAAACTCATAAAGAACTGGAGGCCGATCTCACTGGTAAATGTATATGTAAAGTTGGCTCATCTTCCAAAGAAAATCGATTGAAAACCATTCTTCCAAAGCTGATCAATGAGGATCAAACTGGTTTTATTCAAAACCGATATATTGGTGACAATTTAAGGCTCATTTACGACAGCATAGTATGCTTAGACCAACACAGTTTACCTGGCCTTTTACTAGATATGGACTTCGAGAAAGTATTTGACTCCGTTAGCTGGGACTTCATGTTTAAAGTGTTGAAAACATTTGGTTTTCAATCTGGAATTTGTAGATGGGTGGAATCATTTTATTCAAATATCAAATCATGTGTTCTTGCCAATGCTCAAGTCTCTCAATGGTTTGACGTGGGGCGAGATTGTAGACAGGGTGACCCATTGTCACCGTATTTATTTATCTTATGTGTAGAAGTTCTGGCAATCATGGTACGCGAAAATGAGATCATACAAGGAATTCATTTTTAAAATGCAGATGATACAGAATTTCTTTTAGCAGATGATAAAAAATCATTTGAAACTTGCTTAATTACACAAGACACATTTAGCTCTAAGTCAGGCTTAAGAATGAACTGTGAGAAAACTAGCGCAATTTGGTTGGGGAGTCATAAAAACGTCCCAGTTTGTAACATGGATCAGCTAGGAATTGAATGGAATCCACTAAAGTTAAAAATTTTAGGTGTTTGGTTTACTAACGATGTACAAAACTGCGAATAATTCTATCAATTATTCTGAGAAATTAGTGGACGTAACATATTTGTGTAAAAACTGGACTAAAAGACAGATTACACCTTTTGGAAGGGTGGCGGTTTTGAAATCCTTAATTTTATCAAAATGAATTTGTCTGTGGATTCTTCTACCCAACCCACCCAACAGATACTTTCAGACTCTGCAATGCCTTTGTTACAATAATTTTGTATGGAGCGAGAAAAAAGGTAAAATTAACAGAAAAACGGCACATAAAAGTGTAAGAAATGGCGGTATGGGAATACTAGAACTAAAAGCCTTTGCTAGTTCATTAAAATCGACATGGCCACGGAAATTTCGGACGACAAATCATAAATGGAAGACAACTGCGACAACCAATTTTCCAATTTTAAATGTTCTTAAAAAATATGGACCTGAAGTCGTCACTACCTTTTCAAACTCAAATGTATTCAGGACAGAATTGTTTGATGCATACATAGATATTTTTCTCTAAAGTTAGTAGTAAAAACTCTAGTGAACTACTTACACATCCGGTGTTTTATGATCGTAAAATACAGATAGGCAAGAAATATATTGTTGGTAAAACATGGACTAGTAAAGGAATACACAATACTGCAGATTTTCTGCTTCAAAGTGGAAAGTTTATTTCATATGAAGATTTGAAACAGAAATATAATGTCCATATAATTGTTGTTACTTTTTCTGGGTGTAAGAAAGCAATAACTAAACATATACGGTGTACTAAAATAGCAGTTCACAACAATAAATATATGGAAATATCTATTTGTTTTAAAAAGCTGACACCTGTATTTAAAGGCTTAAAATCAGACTACGCCACACTTATTGATGATAACACACGGCCAAAATGCTGCGAAAGATGGGACCAAAAATTGAATGTTGAAAATGACTGGGATACATGCATTTTGTCGTCTACAAGCTGAACAGTTACCACAGGAGCTACAACGAACTCTTACAAGCTACTGCACGTACCTATATATGCTTACTCACCTTGTACTGAGGAAGTCAGCGATCTGGCGTGTAACATTTCGGGGCCATGCCGGGATCCTGCTACATTGGTGTTTATACCAGAGATATTATTCACTGGCCTGTACTAAACGAACTGCTCTTTGAAGGCGTCAGTCCAGACAGACGTCAAAAACGTCGTCACGTGCTGCATCGGCTGTCGTCTGAGAAGAATCGAAACTTAGATCAAAACGTTCAGCGTCAAGAGAGTCTTCGCCGTGTGTCGAACACACAGGGGAGCAAGAGTTACCCTACTTGTTTACTGCTTACCCCGAGAAGAAGCAAATTAATAAGGACCCCCTGAAAACTGAACTTCTTCTAAGTTATGATTTTTCTAAACAAGGTTTCCAGAATTTTTTCCGGTCCAGTAGGCCAGAGAAGAACGAAAGTCCTGCTCAATTCCTGACCAGGATTCAAAACTATCTAGAGGGATGACTGGAGTTAGCTGGAAGAAAGACTGTGATGGCTTGCCATATTTCGTCCTGAAAGAGCGATTTGTAGAATCCTACCCTAAAGACCTCGCATCCCACTTTCTACAAGAGAAAGACCAGAGCCTGAAATGCCTGACTGAAGCTGGCCAGAGGTTCCTGGAGTCTTACAACTGGACCATTGACACAATTTCAAAATCATCTACAGACCGGGTACGACCAGCCCAGGTTCCAAGTACATCAACCTGAACATTGAAATGCTTCCATTACGGATGCCTGGGTCACAAGGCTGATGAATGCAGACTGCCCAAGAATCCAGATAAACGCAGTGTTCCACACTTCAGTGATGAAGACCAGAAAGACCAACGCCAGGCTGGCAATGAACGAAACCTGACACCTGCCAATGTTGCCATCAGAGAACAGAGTCAGGAGAGACGACCATCGCAGAGAAGGGGATCTACCTCACGTCAAGTCATGAGTTTGAGTCAAGTCGATGAAAAGCTGCCATTAGCAGAATGTTGGCTGCTGCATGTACGATTGAGTTCCTGTACGACTTATTGAACCTGAAGGTCATTTGATTGCTGTTTGCTGTTCCTATATTCTTCAACCTTTGTAAATAAAGGATCTCATCGTTCAATACCACCTGGCGTATTTTGTCATCTGCAAGCTGGACACCTACCACAGGATCTAGAACGAACTCTTACAAGCTACTGCACTTACCTGTTTATGTTCACTCACCTTGTACTGAGCAAGTCAGCGGTCTGAGCGTACAGCAGCTATGCACTGATATCTAAAGATTATTTCAATTGTTCTTTCTGATGATTAAAATGCTCGTACTGGTAATGTTTCTCAACCTGTGACAACGCAAAATGATTTTATTATATGAAAGTGGTCTGCTTATTGTTGGAAGAATTCCCAAGATACAGTTTTAAATGGATTTAGTCAGTCTTGTTGCAGATGTGCACTCCCTTCTACGTGTGTTTCTCAGTGGTTGTTCGTGTGGCACATGCATATCTGACTTTGGATACAGTGCGACTGATTATTTTGGGATAATTGTATACTTACTGCTCTAGACTGGATTGAAACTTACCACATTCTTATTAAAGCGCTGTCGCAGTCAATCATGCAAATGACACTTTAAAAGAAACAGATGCTTTATTGAAAAAGACTCTCGAACTCAGTATTCAAGAATTTCAGGATAATGTACATTCAGATGAGATTAAGAAAAAGAAAATGGAGTATGCAATATTTGTGATTGATTTGATGTAAATGTGACGCTCAACTGGCTTAATGAGTGTGTCAAAAATGCTGCTGAAAGTAAGAATAAGTGCATACGTATAAACGGATGTAAGAAAATGTCTGGATGCTTAGACATGGAGTGCAAAAACAAAAGGAGAGAAGTATGTGCGGCGTTAAAAAAGCATCCAAAAACATTGAGCATTATCATAAATGTAGAAGGAAGTATAAAATATGATTTTACCTGAAAAGAACTTGCGTGTGCTATGTTGATTGATGAATTAGTCTATGCTGTCAATAATCAACGTGGTTTTTGAGAAACATTACATATTTTACGTTCCAAAAAGGAACAAAACAAAGAATCAGATAACGATTGATGAATGTTTCAACATTTAACGCATTATTTGAAAAAGATGAAATGGCTACTGATCAAAATGATAATGTTATACACCTGATGATAATTTGTTGCCTTTTAATCTGCCTGTCAACAGTGGGAGAAGTGTTGGTAGCACCGCATAAATCAAACCTAGGAAAGCAGACTCTGATGGAGTGATTGGTGAGATATTGAAGAATGCACATGAACTGGTAGTTCCACACTTCATAAAGTTTTTCAGTGTACTTTTTGATAGAGGTATATACCCGAAATGTTGGACTGAATCTGTTATCTTGCCATTATCAAAAAAAGGGGATGTCAACCAACCTGGCAAGTCACAAAGGTATTAGTGTGTGTGATACAGGAAGTAAAGTATATGGGACCATTATAAACAGACGACACAAGCATGGGTTGAGGAGAACAATAATTATTACAGGGGAATGTCAGGTAGGGTTTAAAAGGGGTACTCTACTGTCAATCATCTTTTTACTTTAATGGCTCGTGTGCAAAAACTGTTTTGATACTATTAACAGGAACCATTTATGTCTAGTATTACTAAACAATGGAATTAGAGCTAAACTATATTGCTGTGTGAAAAGTTTGTACGTTAGTGTAAAAGTGTGTGTGCAGTGTGGTGCCAGGCTTATGGAATATATTCAGTGTTCTTCTGGCGTTAAACAGGGTGATATCTGTTGTCCGATTTTGTTTTCGTTATTTGCAAATCAATTAGCTCTCAACGTCATCAGTAATAATAGCATGGTGTTACGTTCATGCCTTATGCTTCTGAACTATTTATCCTCTTGTTAGCAGATGATGTTGTTCTCCTTTCAGTAACTGTAGTTGGTTTACAAGCCCAACTGAACACCCTACAAATAACAGATTATGCACCAGCCGCCGTGGCGAAGTGGTCAGCGTCGCGGACTCCCAGCTGGGAGGTCGTGGGTTCGAATCCCATCAGAAGTCATGTGGGTTTTTCTGCCCCGACCGGCTCCTACCCAGAGTTGAGTTGCTGCGGACTCGTTGGGAAGACTGGGACCACACAAGTCCGAGTTTCATCACTTAATGGATGCGTTCTGGAGTGTTGCTCAAATTTTCATGACCAACACTGCAGTGCCTGATACTCTCGGCCTGGTTGACGCCGGATATATTAGAAAGGAAGCGTAGAGTACAGCCCTGTCATGTAGTCTCAGACCGAAATGAAAATTCGCAGCATCATCTTAATCATCCTATCTCATCGTCAGCATAAAAAAAATGTCTCAAGTCTGTGGCCCTTCATGCCTGCTCTCTGGTGACCTCAATTTCGA
>CM065745.1:190487-214053 GCA_033310375.1 Conus canariensis
GTAGTTTATTCCCATGTGTCAGGGTTGATGTGAAACTCTGTCATGGATGTTTGAAGAGTGTCTTTGAAGCGTTTCTTCTGACCTCGATAGGCAACTCTCTTGAGTACTGGTGACCTCGGATGCAAGGTACATGACCTGCCCATTGAAGCTGAGACAGCATCACGATGGTGTAGCTGCTTGGCAGGCTTACTTGGTCAAGCACCTCAGTGTCTGGGATTTGGTTTTGTCATTTGAAGCCTGACAATCTTCTGAGGCAGGCTGTGTGGTAGTGATTCAGCTTCCTGGCATGCTGTCACGTTTCATATGCATAGAGGAGTGTGGGGAGAACAACTAATTTGAATACCTTCAGCTTGGTCTCTAGACTGATGCCTCTTGTATTCCAAACATTGGTGTGTAGTCTGCCAAGGCTGCACCTGCTTTTGCAATTCTGACGCTAACTTCATGGTCGATGGTGACATGCTGAGACAGTGTGCTGCCAAGGTAGGTGAATGTACCCACCACATCAAGTCTCACACAATTGACTGTGATGTTAGCTTCATGGTAGGGTCTGTCTGATGCAAGTTGATGCAAAACTTTCGTCTTCTTTGTGTTAATGTTGAGACCGAAGTTGGCGCAGGCTACAGAAAACTTGTGGATGCTGGATTGCATGTCAGCTTCTGAGCCAGCATTGAGGGCGCAGTCATCAGCAAACAGAAAGCCCCTGGGGATGTCTGTCATCACCTTAGTTTTTGCCTGGAGCCTCTTGAGGTTAAACAGCTGTCCATATGCTCTGAAGCTGATGTCGATGCCTGCATCTCCTTCTCTAAAGGTGTTAGTCAGCATTGCATAGAACAGGAGGCCGAACAGAGTGGGTGCCAAAATACAGACTTGCTTTACGCCGTTTGTGACAGGGAGTGGGTTAGATGTCTCTCTATTATCCTGGATTCGCGCCTGCATTCCACCATGGAATTGCCGCACCATAGAGATGATTTTTTGTGGGCATCCATATTTGGCCATGATCGTCCACAGACCCTCTCTACTGACAACATCAAAGGCCTCGGTCAGGTCGACACAGGTGGATAACAGATCGGCATTTGTTCCTGACATTTTGCCTTATACGGCGGCTCACCAGAATCCTGGCAAGTATCTGGCTGGCTGTAGAAAGGAGGGATATGCCTTGGTAGTTGTCACAAGCTTGGATCTTCCTTTTGCGCTTGCACAAGTGGATAATGGCTGCATCTTTGAACTCCTGAGGGATCATGTCCTGCTGCCACATCAGAAGAAACAAATGATGAACTGGAATGGAGTCTGAACCACGAGCTTTGCCAGTAGACAGCAAACATATCGATTCTGGGGTCCCCTAGAGGGTGGGTGGTTCAACCATTCATCGCTCATGGGCACTTGAGAGAGCCCGTCAATAGGTTTGTCACTGATCGATGACGGGTGCTTCAGTACTCTGTTGAAATGTTCTGCTCGGTGTCCCAAGATCTGTTCCTTGTCAGTGATCAATGTTGTTTCCATCAGCACTGAGTAGAGGGGGTGATTCTGTTGGCGTAGGTCCATACATTTCTTTCAAGGCATCATAAAAGCTCTTCATATCATGCCTGTCAGCATATCCTTGGATCTTGTCTGCTTTGTTGCTCAGCCACATGCATCCTACGTCTTTTTTTTTCTTGAACTGTTCTACGTATGTTGTTGAATGCATCATTTTGGAGGTGGATTTGGTGTCACTGAGGTGATCCTTGTGCAGAAGGTGTGCCTCATACAGAGGCTTCTCTGTCTGTTCTACATGGTCTTTAAACGATGCAAAAGTTTTCCAAAATTGTCACAAGTATATTGCATATGTAACGTTTTCATGACTTGACCAGAAATAGCTTTTAGATGACCATCCCTTCCTTTGTCTATCAATTTGGAAATACTAGTGATGCCCTAGAAATGTGATGCAGCAACTTTCGCTTGCGCATGACAAATATGCTCCAACCAAAGCTGTTCTTGTAAAAACTACACCCCCAAACAAACAAACAAAGAAAAAACGGAAGTTACTGTGTGCTTTTTTCCGGTTATTCCGAAATGTGTAATTGGAGGTATGATGAAATTTAGCCGTAACTAGCATGTTAAGAAATCCTTAAACAGACAGATGTAAATCAAGAACATTAAAATGAGAGTAATCCATGAGAGAAATACAGAGCTAAGCAGAAATTAACACAATGATAAGATGAAAGATTACAGTTGCAATTTGCAATGGTGTTTTTGCCTTAAAAATGCATTTCAGACTTCGTCACAGATCAAATTACCTCACAAGTCATGACAAAGTGATGAGAATTTTCAAAAATTCTGTATGCACATTATTTCGAATCCTTCCAGGTCCGTAGTTTAAAAAAAATATCAGCATATACAACCAAGCAACATTTTGACTTATGCTAGTAACATTACTCCTACATCCTAGATATTGATCTCAAATCTACTGTCTCGATCTCAGTTGTGCACACACTTATGATGGAATAAAGATGGAACCCAAACAAAACATTCAGCTGTTTCATGAATGTAAAACGACACAAAATTGGTACAAAGTTGTTTGTTTGCTTGTTTTTCAAGTAGGTGGGTTTGCCAGCCCTCTTACGTAATCAAGCAATGGTTGATCAGCCTCACGTCAATCAATTTTTACGCGACTGCAGCAAGTACTAATTTGCATACATTAATTTCATTTCATATAGTTTGAACAGTAAACGAATCTTTCTACTCTCACATAGTCCACTCTGTGGTTGTGAACAGGCAACAGTGCTCAGTTGCTGTCTGTGAAACAGCATGTGGAACTTCTACCGGCAGCCATTCAAACCATGCCTGATGATGTGTTACAACAGCACATAATGAGCCCCCTCCTCTCAACTGATCAGCAGAACCGTTTCATGTAAAAAAAACAACAACAACAACAAAACGTCATGGTCTAATTTGCATATTGAAACCTGTCAAATTCATAGTAGAAAATGTTTTAAAATGTATTATGTTTTTGAAGCTGTACCATGATCTGCACTGTTTGCAAGGAGGAATACGCCAGTTATCAAAAAGAGCATTTTTGCTGTTGAAAACGATGTAGGCTACGTCGTGACCCCCAGATAATTAGAGGATATTCTGCACGGCGGAAAACGGACAGCTCCGTGTTGAACACATCTCCACTGTGCACTGCGTGGTGAAGGACACCAGAGCGCATTCTCACTGATTTCACACAACACATCAGTTATGTGCACACACATTATATATGCTCAAATAGGTGTCATTATCTAATCATTTTACTGCTCTGATTTTGTTATATCAGCTCCAAACGCATTGCTATTAATGTTAGAAGCGTCACACTCGTGGTATCAGGCATAAAAACGAATGTGTGCTGATGGAAGTATTAGGAATAACAAACAAACAAACAAAAAACCGACAGGTGTGAGTATAACGACATTAGGTGCACGTGAAGTGTACACTACTCTCATTCACGTAAAGCAAATCCGCTCTTCTGGACTTCACAGTCTGGATGGAAAAATCCTGAATTGTTCAGCTCCTATAATTGCTGAAGCAGTTGTAGTTACAATCTTTGCATAACCGAAAAACATTTCTTATGGCCTTTAAAGCGGTTAAAGTAACATCAGATGGGAAAGGGTACCCCCCCCCCCCCCCCCTTTCAAATTACACACCCATTTTCATGTTATCTCTATGTTGTAAACGCTTAGAAAATCACGTAAACAAACTCACACTTGATTACTTCCATGCTTTCAGTTCCTTTCATTAAAACCAGTCTGGTTTCAGGGCAAGCCACTCCTATCACACAGCGTTGACTGACCTGGTTGATCGACGCCTTACTATCATAGACAGGTACACAATGACAGGTACTCTCATGGTGGCATGGACCAAGCATTTCTTAAAAAGTATTAAATATAAACTCTTTAGACTCATAACAGTAAAGCCCACCCTCTGATGTACATTGCTTAGACATTTTTACCTTAATCTGTGTTTTGAGACTGCCTCTTAAATTCAAGTCTCAAAAATGTGCACCCTGTCATTTTCTATAAACAAGAAATAGAAACTGCTTACAAACTTGCACACCAATATGAGTTCTTCCGTGTTCTGTGATGCCATTCCAATATATTCATCTGTACATTTTTTTAATGGAAAAGGGAAAATAATTCTGTATCACTTGAAACCATTGAAAACTGAAATCTATCAAAATCAGCATAACTGCTTGTGGTAGCAAGGCAAAGAATACGCAAATAATCTTTTATCCGTTATTTTTTTAACCGTGTGAACGAATTGATCAGTTAGTGGAATATGGTGATGGATCCTGTGTATGTACATGTGAAAACCAGAGCACAATGATCTGTTTGATCCTGTCAGTGCTTTCATTTTGAATTGCGAATCTGACACCTGATTGATTGCAAACCCATTTCATTTCCGGCTACACATTACACCAACAATATATCAAATCATTGGGCATGTTAGCACTATACTTCTAAATCTCCCTGAAAAGAGTCGTAACCACACATGACACCTCGCGGTGACATCAAAACTGTGATAGGGTCAACCAGAGGCCGTCACGCAAACAAGGTGATTTTTTTTTTTTAATGATGTCGCACCGAGAGCGTGTTTAGATCAAGAACAATGTGGAATATATATATATATATTTTTTTTTCGGTTCTTTCCTAGGGAAGGAGAGAGAGAGAGAGAGAGGGGGGGGAGGGAGAGAGAGAGAGCTGGTGTACAAACACTGAGGGAGAGAGAGGGGGGTGGAGAGAGAGAGAGAGAAGAGAGAGAGAGAGAGAGAGAGAGAGAGAGAGAGAGAGAGAGAGACCTGGTGTACAAACACCGAGGAGAGAGAGAGAGAGAGAGAGAGAGAGAGAGAGTGTGTGTGTCTGGTGTACAAACACTGAGGGAGACAGAGACAGACGGACAGACATACAGACAGAGAGACCTGGTGTACAAGCACTGAGAGGGGAGGGAGGGAGGGGGAGAGAGAGACATGGTGTACACTGAGGTGGGGAGAGAGAGCAGACAGACAGACAGACAGACCTGGTGTACGCTGAGGAGGCGGGAGAGAGAGAGAGAGAGAGAGAGGAGAGAGAGAGAGAGAGAGAGAGAGAGAGAGAGAGAGAGAGAGAGAGAGCTGGTGTACAAACATTGAGGGAGCGAAAGAGAGAGAGGAGAGAGAGAGAGAGAGAGAGAGAGAGAGAGAGACTTGGTGTACAAACACTGGGGGGGGGGGGAGGAGAGAGAGAGAGAGAGAGGAGAGAGAGAGAGAGAGAGAGAGAGAGAGAGACAGTCAGACAGACAGACAGAAACAGAGACAGATAGATAGACAGACAGGTAGACGGACAGACAGATGGACAGAGAGACAGACAGACACAGACACAGAGGGAGAGTGTAAGCACTGGAGATGGCAGCAGCAGACAGAGATAGGCAGAGATCCCTTGCCATCGCCTCAATCACTGGACGGCACAGAGAGGATTGAACCTGAACTGCCTGGTGTTACCATTAGTTGGCGGTGACTGATACAGATCGGTCAGGTTGAACGCTTAACATGGAGCTGTTCATTTGATGGTGGGGTGTATTTTTAAACTGTGCGTAACTTAAGTAAGCATCAGCGTATAAAAAGATAAATGAATGAATGAAGGAATAAACTAAAAATGATGACAATAATAACAATAATAATAATAATGACTATAATAATAATAACAATAATAATGATGATAATAATAATAGTAATAAAGATGATGATGATGATAACGACTAAGGGTTGATGAAAAGATTACAAACATGGTGATGGTTTATTGCAGGCACCGAGTTCTCCAGAGGATGTCTGGATCCCCTTCATTAAATCCATGTACCCCAATCTCCGTCTGACCACCCATTTCTTCCCACCCCTTTTCTTCAATCGGGTTCCTCACACTGTGGAAACTGTCGCTGGGGAGACTGCTCTTGTCATAGAGGATCCACAGCAACAGTTATCAGCATCATCACAGCCATCAGCATCATCACAGCCATCAGCATCAACATCATCACAGCCATCAGCATCAACATCATCACAGCCATCGGCATCATCACAGCCATCAGCATCATCACAGCCATCAGCATCATCACAGCCATCATCACAGCCATCATCACAGCCATCATCACAGCCATCAGCATCATCACAGCCATCAACATCATCACAGCCATCATCACAGCCATCGGCATCATCACAGCCATCAGCATCATCACAGCCATCAGCATCATCACAGCCATCATCACAGCCATCATCACAGCCATCAGCATCATCACAGCCATCAGCATCATCACAGCCATCATCACAGCCATCGGCATCATCACAGCCATCAGCATCATTACAGCCATCAGCATCATCACAGCCATCATCACAGCCATCGGCATCATCACAGCCATCAGCATCATCACAGCCATCAGCATCATCACAGCCATCAACATCATCACAGCCATCACAGCCATCAGCATCATCACAGCCATCAGCATCATCACAGCCATCAGCACCATCACAGCCATCAGCACCAGCATCATCTCAGTCCTCCACAGCGGGCACAGTTTTCACAGATGTCCCATCAGGCCTGCAGGCCCTACGCATCCAGGACAGTGATCTTAGGGATGATAAAGCACAGAACCTGTGTCTCCATGCCCTGAGGGGTATCAAAGAGGTCATGATGGTAATAACGCAGATGATGTTCAGAAAATACCTGGACAACCAAAATAACCCCCAGCAAAACATCAACCCCACCAACATCATCATTTCTCAACTCCCCTCTGTCACCGATCCGTCCATTCCTCCCAACATTGTTGATGGGGAGTGTGACATCATCATTCTCCACCGCCAGTATGGCATTCTGGTGGGTGAGGTCAAATCTGTTGGGGGAGGGCAGCACCTCTCTACACAGTCACCAGCAGACCAAAATAAGACCATCGCCAAGCGTGTCATGCAGGCCATAAAGCAACTAGTCTACCAGGAAATCGCACTGAAGCACCTTGTACACGACATGGCTGGCGGCAACATCAGAGTGACAAAGGCGCTCCTTCTACCTAACATCACCTCAGCTCAGCTGACTGCGGCAGTAG
Organism: Conus canariensis; assembly: GCA_033310375.1. Lineage (NCBI taxonomy): Eukaryota > Metazoa > Mollusca > Gastropoda > Neogastropoda > Conidae > Conus > Conus canariensis. The sequence continues at coordinate 197,565 of CM065745.1, forward strand.
ACAGCTCTCAGAAACTCCCAGCGGTGAGTAGACATCATAGGCCCACCTTAGTGCTGAGAGACAAGACACATTCTTTGCCCACTACAAATCAGATAACACGTGCAAACAGATCACATCTGTCAACCATCTATGTACTAATTGTAATGGTTTAGTTTGGCTCACAGTGTCATGACCACAAGCCTATACACATTGAAACTGATGAAGATCTATACACTGTATAAATTGTACATGCTGCAATTGATATATTGTGTAACTAACACAGGTATATAAACATTGCTACACACAAAGATCTGTACACATTGTATAAAGTGGGGTTGTGCGCACACTGACATTGGTGACAAATAAGTCTAAGTTGTTTCACATGTTACACATCAGCATATGCAGCAGCTTGCACGGTTACATCTTCGCAGATTGCGAATGACATAGGCATGTACACACTGTTAGACACATGTCAGTACACACCGGCATCATTGTGGTATACACATTGTAACCGATAAGTCTGTGCACACTGAGGTACACACCAGTATCATTGTACTACACACACTGTAACAGACAGCTCTGTGCACACTGACACAGACCAGTGCACACCAGTATCATTGTACTACACATACTGTAACACACAGCTCTGTGCACACTGACATAGACCAGTACACACCAGTACACACTGCCACTGATAAGTCTGTGCCCATTGTCTGACACAGCTCTGATCTTCACGCTGACTGCTATCAGGGGAGTATTGTTTGCTGTGTGTCTGACACAGCTCTGATCGTCACGCTGACTGCTATCAGGGGAGTATTGTTTGGTGTGTGTCTGACACAGCTCTGATCTTCACGCTGACTGCTATCAGGGAAGTATTGTTTGGTGTGTGTCTGTCTGACACAGCTCTGATCTTCACGCTGACTGCTATCAGGGGAGTATTGTTTGCTGTGTGTCTGTCTGACACAGCTCTGATCTTCACGCTGACTGCTATCAGGGGAGTGTTGTTTGGTGTGTGTCTGTCTGACACAGCTCTGATCGTCACGCTGACTGCTATCAGGGGAGTATTGTTTGGTGTGTGTCTGACACAGCTCTGATCGTCACGCTGACTGCTATCAGGGGAGTATTGTTTGCTGTGTGTCTGACACAGCTCTGATCTTCACGCTGACTGCTATCAGGGGAGTATTGTTTGCTGTGTGTCTGACACAGCTCTGATCTTCACGCTGACTGCTATCAGGGGAGTATTGTTTGCTGTGTGTCTGACACAGCTCTGATCTTCACGCTGACTGCTATCAGGGGAGTATTGTTTGCTGTGTGTCTGACACAGCTCTGATCTTCACACTGACTGCTATCAGGGGAGTATTGTTTGCTGTGTGTCTGACACAGCTCTGATCTTCACGCTGACTGCTATCAGGGGAGTATTGTTCGCTGTGTATCTGTCACAGCTCTGACCTTCACGCTGACTGCTATCAGGGGAGTATTGTTTGGTGTCTGTCTGATACAACTCTGACCTTCACTCTGACTGCTATCAGGGGAATATTGTTTGCTGTGTGTTTCAGTCACAGCTCTGATCTTCACGCCTACTGCGGAAAACACCCTGCAACGTTTTGTTTTTGTCGTCATCCATCTGTTGTGACGTCTTTTCCTGAAGTATTGCGTCATTCTGTCGGACCGGTGTCTTTTTCGTCTCAGTCATGCAGTGTTTTCAAAGTGTCACACTATCTGTGATGGGATTGTTATTTTGGAAGAATATTTTACCCAACATGTTTTTATAACATTGCGATTTTAAAACAGAGTGACATCGTATATCTGATCGACATGAACAAGTGACCTGTGTCACCCGTGGTCTCTTTGGTCTCCAACTGGACGTCAGCTTCTGTCATCTGGATCTGGATCTGGCTGTATACGTCGCTGAACCAACTTGATTATATTGCGACGGAAAACAGGGAGAGCGCATTTTTCTTTTAAGGACTAGCTAGGTGTGGAGCTGCCGGATCTCTATTACTTTTTGCTTTGCACATACAGGCAAGCCTGTACATTACCGACCCTGATCCTACAGAAGGTAGTGCCAAGCCCACGAAAAAGGACCCCACCCCCACCCTTTCCTCATCTACCTAGCCTAATTAACTAATGTGCAGCATGGGTTTAGTGGAGGGCTGCAGAACTGCCCATCGCTGCTGTGAATGCGGTGACAGTACTGGCCTGGTCTCTTGTTTCTTCCAGGCGGTTCCAGTCCTCGATGGTCTTTACAAAGAAGGAGCAGCTGCACTGGTCTTAAGTGCCATCTGCAATCTTGTAGCCATTGGTGTTATTGACAGCATGGCGAGTAACGATGTTTGTGGTCTGAAGTGCCATCTGCAATCTTGTAGCCATTGGTGTTATTGACAGCATGGCGAGTAACGATGTTTGTGGTCTGAAGTGCCATCTGCAATCTTGTAGCCATTGGTGTTATTGACAGCATGGCGAGTAACGATGTTTGTGGTCTGAAGTGCCATCTGCAATCTTGTAGCCATTGGTGTTATTGACAGCATGGCGAGTAACGATGTTTGTGGTCTGAAGTGCCATCTGCAATCTTGTAGCCATTGGTGTTATTGACAGCATGGCGAGTAACGATGTTTGTGGTCTGAAGTGCCATCTGCAATCTTGTAGCCATTGGTGTTATTGACAGCATGGCGAGTAACGATGTTTGTGGTCTGAAGTGCCATCTGCAATCTTGTAGCCATTGGTGTTATTGACAGCATGGCGAGTAACGATGTTTGTGGTCTGAAGTGCCATCTGCAATCTTGTAGCCATTGGTGTTATTGACAGCATGGCGAGTAACGATGTTTGTGGTCTGAAGTGCCATCTGCAATCTTGTAGCCATTGGTGTTATTGACAGCATGGCGAGTAACGATGTTTGTGGTCTGAAGTGCCATCTGCAATCTTGTAGCCATTGGTGTTATTGACAGCATGGCGAGTAACGATGTTTGTGGTCTGAAGTGCCATCTGCAATCTTGTAGCCATTGGTGTTATTGACAGCATGGCGAGTAACGATGTTTGTGGTCTGAAGTGCCATCTGCAATCTTGTAGCCATTGGTGTTATTGACAGCATGGCGAGTAACGATGTTTGTGGTCTGAAGTGCCATCTGCAATCTTGTAGCCATTGGTGTTATTGACAGCATGGCGAGTAACGATGTTTGTGGTCTGAAGTGCCATCTGCAATCTTGTAGCCCTTGGTGTTATTGACAGCATGGCGAGTAACGATGTTTGTGGTCTGAAGTGCCATCTGCAATCTTGTAGCCCTTGGTGTTATTGACAGCATGGCGAGTAACGATGTTTGTGGTCTGAAGTGCCATCTGCAATCTTGTAGCCCTTGGTGTTATTGACAGCATGGCGAGTAACGATGTTTGTGGTCTGAAGTGCCATCTGCAATCTTGTAGCCATTGGTGTTATTGACAGCATGGCGAGTAACGATGTTTGTGGTCTGAAGTGCCATCTGCAATCTTGTAGCCATTGGTGTTATTGACAGCATGGCGAGTAACGATGTTTGTGGTCTGAAGTGCCATCTGCAATCTTGTAGCCATTGGTGTTATTGACAGCATGGCGAGTAACGATGTTTGTGGTCTGAAGTGCCATCTGCAATCTTGTAGCCATTGGTGTTATTGACAGCATGGCGAGTAACGATGTTTGTGGTCTGAAGTGCCATCTGCAATCTTGTAGCCATTGGTGTTATTGACAGCATGGCGAGTAACGATGTTTGTGGTCTGAAGTGCCATCTGCAATCTTGTAGCCATTGGTGTTATTGACAGCATGGCGAGTAACGATGTTTGTGGTCTGAAGTGCCATCTGCAATCTTGTAGCCATTGGTGTTATTGACAGCATGGCGAGTAACGATGTTTGTGGTCTGAAGTGCCATCTGCAATCTTGTAGCCATTGGTGTTATTGACAGCATGGCGAGTAACGATGTTTGTGGTCTGAAGTGCCATCTGCAATCTTGTAGCCATTGGTGTTATTGACAGCATGGCGAGTAACGATGTTTGTGGTCTGAAGTGCCATCTGCAATCTTGTAGCCCTTGGTGTTATTGACAGCATGGCGAGTAATGATGTTTGTGGTCTGAAGTGCCATCTGCAATCTTGTAGCCATTGGTGTTATTGACAGCATGGCGAGTAACGATGTTTGTGGTCTGAAGTGCCATCTGCAATCTTGTAGCCATTGGTGTTATTGACAGCATGGCGAGTAACGATGTTTGTGGTCTGAAGTGCCATCTGCAATCTTGTAGCCCTTGGTGTTATTGACAGCATGGCGAGTAACGATGTTTGTGGTCTGAAGTGCCATCTGCAATCTTGTAGCCATTGGTGTTATTGACAGCATGGCGAGTAACGATGTTTGTGGTCTGAAGTGCCATCTGCAATCTTGTAGCCATTGGTGTTATTGACAGCATGGCGAGTAACGATGTTTGTGGTCTGAAGTGCCATCTGCAATCTTGTAGCCCTTGGTGTTATTGACAGCATGGCGAGTAACGATGTTTGTGGCCTGAAGTGCCATCTGCAATCTTGTAGCCCTTGGTGTTATTGACAGCATGGCGAGTAACGATGTTTGTGGTCTGAAGTGCCATCTGCAATCTTGTAGCCCTTGGTGTTATTGACAGCATGGCGAGTAACGATGTTTGTGGTCTGAAGTGCCATCTGCAATCTTGTAGCCCTTGGTGTTATTGACAGCATGGCGAGTAACGATGTTTGTGGTCTGAAGTGCCATCTGCAATCTTGTAGCCATTGGTGTTATTGACAGCATGGCGAGTAACGATGTTTGTGGTCTGAAGTGCCATCTGCAATCTTGTAGCCATTGGTGTTATTGACAGCATGGCGAGTAACGATGTTTGTGGTCTGAAGTGCCATCTGCAATCTTGTAGCCCTTGGTGTTATTGACAGCATGGCGAGTAACGATGTTTGTGGTCTGAAGTGCCATCTGCAATCTTGTAGCCATTGGTGTTATTGACAGCATGGCGAGTAACGATGTTTGTGGTCTGAAGTGCCATCTGCAATCTTGTAGCCATTGGTGTTATTGACAGCATGGCGAGTAACGATGTTTGTGGTCTGAAGTGCCATCTGCAATCTTGTAGCCCTTGGTGTTATTGACAGCATGGCGAGTAACGATGTTTGTGGTCTGAAGTGCCATCTGCAATCTTGTAGCCATTGGTGTTATTGACAGCATGGCGAGTAACGATGTTTGTGGTCTGAAGTGCCATCTGCAATCTTGTAGCCATTGGTGTTATTGACAGCATGGCGAGTAACGATGTTTGTGGTCTGAAGTGCCATCTGCAATCTTGTAGCCCTTGGTGTTATTGACAGCATGGCGAGTAACGATGTTTGTGGTCTGAAGTGCCATCTGCAATCTTGTAGCCCTTGGTGTTATTGACAGCATGGCGAGTAACGATGTTTGTGGTCTGAAGTGCCATCTGCAATCTTGTAGCCATTGGTGTTATTGACAGCATGGCGAGTAACGATGTTTGTGGTCTGAAGTGCCATCTGCAATCTTGTAGCCATTGGTGTTATTGACAGCATGGCGAGTAACGATGTTTGTGGTCTGAAGTGCCATCTGCAATCTTGTAGCCCTTGGTGTTATTGACAGCATGGCGAGTAACGATGTTTGTGGTCTGAAGTGCCATCTGCAATCTTGTAGCCCTTGGTGTTATTGACAGCATGGCGAGTAACGATGTTTGTGGTCTGAAGTGCCATCTGCAATCTTGTAGCCCTTGGTGTTATTGACAGCATGGCGAGTAACGATGTTTGTGGTCTGAAGTGCCATCTGCAATCTTGTAGCCCTTGGTGTTATTGACAGCATGGCGAGTAACGAGGTTTGTGGTCTGAAGTGCCATCTGCAATCTTGTAGCCCTTGGTGTTATTGACAGCATGGCGAGTAACGAGGTTTGTGGTCTCGCAGTCCTTAAATGGTGTGGGGCGGAATTTCCTTCTGGTTCTGTTTACTGGGGTCAGGAATTTCTCAGGTGGCATTGTCTTGATGAGCCCATGGCTGATTTTGTAGAGAGTGGTGAGCCGTTGTTGTTTCCTGCGTTCTTGTAGGGGTGGAAGGCCCAGCTCGTGGAGCATCTTGTCGACACAGCCCTCTTCTCTAGACCTGTAGTCTCTTTTTATGAAGCACGCTGCTTGCCGTTGCACTCGCTCCAGCCGATCAATATCTTTCTTTAGGCATGGATACCAAACTATTGCGCCGTACTCCAGCAGCGTTGATCGGACAAGAGCGATGCAGGCCAGTCGGCGACACTCCTGGGGGCAGTTCCTTTGGTTACGTCTCAGGAATCCAAGCACCGACCCATCTCTCTTACAGATGTTGGTGATGTGGGTTGACCGTTTCAGGTCTGAGGAGATGATGACGCCAAGGTATGGGCTGTGGTTTACATGCTTCAGAACCTCTTCACAAATCGTGCAGAAGTAGGAAGACGTGGCTTTGATTGGGAGGACGAAGCACTTTTGTGCGTTAAACCTCATGCCCCAGTCACTGGCCCACGCTTCTAGTCTGTGGAGGTCTGCTTGGAGGATGAGTCTTGGAAGGAGCGTATTTCCCGGTAGAGCAGGCAGTCGTCTGCGAACAGGCGTACCTTTGACGTCACAGTACCAGGGAAGTCGTTTACGTGGCACAGGAACAGCAATGGGCCTAAGACTGCCGGTGATTTACCTCTTCTTGGATGTGACATAAAGTGGACAGAAGAAGAGTGATACTTTCAGCTGCTCCCTTCGATCTCTCTTCACCTTCATGGACATTGACAATCAGCGTTGTTGTCATTGGCCTGTCTTCACCTTCATGGACATTGACAATCAGCGTTGTTGTCATTGGCCTGTCTTCATCATGCACATTGACAATCAGCGTTGTTGTCATTGACCTGTCTTCATCATACACATTGACAATCAGCGTTGTTGTCATTGACCTGTCTTCATCATGCACATTGACAATCAGCGTTGTTGTCATTGACCTGTCTTCATCATGCACATTGACAATCAGCGTTGTTGTCATTGGTCTGTCTTCACCTTCATGCACATTGACAATCAGCGTTGTTGTCATTGACCTGTCTTCATCATGCACATTGACAATCAGCATTGTTGTCATTGACCTGTCTTCACCTTCACGGACATTGACAATCAGCGTTGTTGTCATTGACCTGTCTTCACCTTCATGGACATTGACAATCAGTGTTGTTGTCATTGACCTGTCTTCATCATGCACATTGACAATCAGTGTTGTTGTCATTGACCTGTCTTCATCATGCACATTGACAATCAGTGTTGTTGTCATTGACCTGTCTTCATCATGCACATTGACAATCAGTGTTGTTGTCATTGACCTGTCTTCATCATGCACATTGACAATCAGCGTTGTTGTCATTGACCTGTCTTCACCTTCATGCACATTGACAATCAGCGTTGTTGTCACTGGCCTGTCTTCATCATGCACATTGACAATCAGCGTTGTTGTCATTGACCTGTCTTCATCATGCACATTGACAATCAGTGTTGTTGTCATTGACCTGTCTTCATCATGCACATTGACAATCAGTGTTGTTGTCATTCACCTGTCTTCACCTTCATGCACATTGACAATCAGTGTTGTTGTCATTGACCTGTCTTCATCATGCACATTGACAATCAGCGTTGTTGTCATTGACCTGTCTTCACCTTCATGCACATTGACAATCAGTGTTGTTGTCATTGGCCTGTCTTCACCTTCATGCACATTGACAATCAGTGTTGTTGTCATTGACCTGTCTTCATCATGCACATTGACAATCAGTGTTGTTGTCATTGACCTGTCTTCACCTTCATGCACATTGACAATCAGTGTTGTTGTCATTGACCTGTCTTCATCATGCACATTGACAATCAGCGTTGTTGTCATTGGCCTGTCTTCATCATGCACATTGACAATCAGTGTTGTTGTCATTGACCTGTCTTCCCTTCATGGACATTGACAATCAGCGTTGTTGTCATTGGCCTGTCTTCATCATGCACATTGACAATCAGCATTGTTGTCATTGACCTGTCTTCCCTTCATGGACATTGACAATCAGCGTTGTTGTCATTGACCTGTCTTCATCATGCACATTGACAATCAGTGTTGTTGTCATTGGCCTGTCTTCACCTTCATGCACATTGACAATCAGTGTTGTTGTCATTGACCTGTCTTCATCATGCACATTGACAATCAGCGTTGTTGTCATTGACCTGTCTTCATCATGCACATTGACAATCAGTGTTGTTGTCATTGGCCTGTCTTTATCATGCACATTGACAATCAGTGTTGTTGTCATTGACCTGTCTTTATCACGGACATTGACAATCAGCGTTGTTGTCATTGGCCTGTCTTCATCATGCACATTGACAATCAGTGTTGTTGTCATTGACCTGTCTTTATCATGCACATTGACAATCAGCGTTGTTGTCATTGACCTGTCTTCATCATGCACATTGACAATCAGCGCTGTTGTCATTGACCTGTCTTTATCATGCACATTGACAATCAGCGTTGTTGTCATTGACCTGTCTTCATCATGCACATTGACAATCAGCGTTGTTGTCATTGACCTGTCTTCACCTTCATGCACATTGACAATCAGTGTTGTTGTCATTGACCTGTCTTCATCATGCACATTGACAATCAGTGTTGTTGTCATTGACCTGTCTTCATCATGCACATTGACAATCAGTGTTGTTGTCATTGGCCTGTCTTCATCACACACATTGACAATCAGCGTTGTTGTCATTGACCTGTCTTCACCTTCATGCACATTGACAATCAGTGTTGTTGTCATTGACCTGTCTTCATCATGCACATTGACAATCAGCGTTGTTGTCATTGACCTGTCTTCACCTTCACGGACATTGACAATCAGCGTTGTTGTCATTGACCTGTCTTCATCATGCGCATTGACAATCAGCGTTGTTGTCATTGACCTGTCTTCACCTTCACGGACATTGACAATCAGCGTTGTTGTCATTGACCTGTCTTCATCATGCACATTGACAATCAGCATTGTTGTCATTGGCCTGTCTTCAATTTCACGGACATTGACAATCAGCGTTGTTGTCATTGACCTGTCTTCACCTTCACGGACATTGACAATCAGCATTGTTGTCATTGGCCTGTCTTCACCTTCACGGACATTGACAATCAGCATTGTTGTCATTGGCCTGTCTTCACCTTCACGGACATTGACAATCAGCGTTGTTGTCATTGACCTGTCTTCATCATGCACATTGACAATCAGTGTTGTTGTCATTGACCTGTCTTCATCATGCACATTGACAATCAGTGTTGTTGTCATTGGCCTGTCTTCACCTTCACGGACATTGACAATCAGCGTTGTTGTCATTGACCTGTCTTCCCCTTCATGGACATTGACAATCAGCGTTGTTGTCATTGGCCTGTCTTCATCATGCACATTGACAATCAGCGTTGTTGTCATTGACCTGTCTTCATCATGCACATTGACAATCAGTGTTGTTGTCATTGGCCTGTCTTCACCTTCATGCACATTGACAATCAGCGTTGTTGTCATTGACCTGTCTTCCCCTTCATGGACATTGACAATCAGCGTTGTTGTCATTGACCTGTCTTCATCATGCACATTGACAATCAGCGTTGTTGTCATTGACCTGTCTTCATCATGCACATTGACAATCAGCGTTGTTGTCATTGACCTGTCTTCATCATGCACATTGACAATCAGCGTTGTTGTCATTGACCTGTCTTCATCATGCACATTGACAATCAGCGTTGTTGTCATTGGCCTGTCTTCATCATGCACATTGACAATCAGCGTTGTTGTCATTGACCTGTCTTCATCATGCACATTGACAATCAGCGTTGTTGTCATTGACCTGTCTTCATCATGCACATTGACAATCAGTGTTGTTGTCATTGGCCTGACCGTTATCTCAGCCATTTTCAACATGGAGAAATGACGATAATAAAAAGGGAACTGGGCAGTTAAAGTTTCAGGTCTTCCTACTCATATTTCCGTGGAATAATTTCCTTTGAAAGATGGTTTTTCCCGTCAAACACTGAGGTTGTATATCATTTTGTGTGGTTGTTGTTGTTTTGTTGTTTTCCCCTCCTGTTGAATGTACTTTGGTATTTCACGAAAGAAGACATGAAGGCAAGCGAAAGGAGGAGGATCTCCCAATCCCCGGGTTTGCCGGGATCTGTGCTTGGCACCAAGAGTTTTTCTTTCTTTCTTTTCTTTTTTTTTTTCGAACTGGACGCATGATTTATTGTAAAAGCAGAGGATCTGCAATAATTGTTGCAGTTCATATCTAAAACTATGTCTGTACAAACTGTACGGGATAGGTTTAAGATGTACTGTAAAAGATGCGGATGTACTCACTGCATGACATAGGTCTGTATACACTGTATGACATAGGTCTGTATCCCTCACAGTGATAACACTCTGACATGATGGTCTGTACATGCCATACGACCCATGACAGTGACACACCCTGAAATGATGGTCTCTACATGCCGTACGACCCATGACAGTGACACACCCAGACATGATGGTCTGTACATGCCGTACGACCATGACAGTGACATACTCTGACATGATGGTCTGTACATGCCGTACGACCATGACAGTGACATACTCTGACATGATGGTCTGTACATGCCGTACGACCCATGACAGTGACATACTCTGACATGATGGTCTCTACATGCCGTATGACCCATGACAGTGACACATCCTGACATGATTGACTGCACATGCCGTACAACCCATGACAGTGACACACCCTGATAGGATTGACTGTACATGCCGTATGACCCATGACAGTGACACATTCTGACATGATGGTTTGTACATGCCGTGACACACCCGGACATGATGGACTGTACATGCCGTATGACCCATGACAGTGACACACCCTGACATGATGGTCTGTACATGCAGTAATCCCCCTGACACACCCTGAATTGATAGTCTGTCCACGTAGTACAACCCCTGACAGTGACCTCCCCTGGGTGAAGGGTCTGTCGTCTGTGTGTCCTGCAGGACTTGGAACAGTGCACCAACAGTCAGGACAAGGCACAGGCTATCGGGCGGTGTCTCTGTGCGGACCAGTTGCAACAACCAGGCACCTGGTGGAGCGCGTTGTGGACAGGAGGACCCGACCCCTCCATGTCCGATACCACCTATGAAAGACTGGTGGCCAGGTAAGTCAACAGCTCTATGTGTATTCTGCACATCTCTGTGACTGGTGTGAACACCTTCTCACCAGGAGAGGTTGACATGTATGGATACATTGTTACACGGTGAGGTTGACATGAATGGACACATTGTTACATGGTAAGGTTGACATGTATGGACATATTGTTACATGGTGAGGTTGACATGAATGGACACATTGTTACCAGGTGAGGTTGACATGTATGGACACGTTGTTACGAGGTAAGGTTGACATGTATGTACACGTTGTTATCAGATGAGGTTGGCATGTATGGACAACGTTGTTACTACATGAGGTTGACATGTATGGACACGTTGTTAGCAAGTGAAGTTGACATATATAGACACATTGTCACACGGTGAGGTTAACATGTAGGCACACATTGTCACACGGTGAGGTTGACATGTAGGCACACATTGTCACACGGTGAGGTTGACATGTAGGCACACATTGTTAGCAGGTGAGGTTGACATGTAGGCACACATTGTTAGCAGGTGAGGTTGACATGTAGGCACACATTGTTAGCAGGTGAGGTTGACATGTATGGACACATTGTTACAAGGTGAGGTTGACATGTATAGACACATTGTTACAAGGTGAGGTTGACATGTATGGACACATTGTTACAAGGTGAGGTTGACATGTATGGACACATTGTTACAAGGTGAGGTTGACATGTATGGACACATTGTTACAAGGTGAGGTTGACATGTATGGACACATTGTCACACGGTGAGGTTAACATGTAGGCACACATTGTTAGCAGGTGAGGTTGACATGTATGGACACATTGTTACAAGGTGAGGTTGACATGTATGGACACATTGTTACAAGGTGAGGTTGACATGTATGGACACATTGTTAGCATGTGAGGTTGACTTGTATGGACACATCGTTACAAGGTGAGGTTGACATGTATGGACACATTGTTACAAGGTGAGGTTGACATGTATGGACACATTGTTACAAGGTGAGGTTGACATGTATGGACACATTGTTACAAGGTGAGGTTGACATGTATGGACACATTGTTACAAGGTGAGGTTGACATGTATGGACACATTGTTACAAGGTGAGGTTGACATGTATGGACACATTGTTAGCATGTGAGGTTGACATGTATGGACACATCGTTACAAGGTGAGGTTGACATGTATGGACACATTGTTACCAGGTGAGGTTGACATGTATGGACACATTGTTACAAGGTGAGGTTGACATGTATGGACACATTGTTACAAGGTGAGGTTAACATGTATGGACACATTGTTAGCATGTGAGGTTGACTTGTATGGACACATCGTTACAAGGTGAGGTTGACATGTATGGACACATCGTTACATGGTGAGGTTGACATGTATGGACACATTGTTACAAGGTGAGGTTGACAGGTATGGACATATTGTTAGGAGATGGGGTTAACAGGTATGCACACGTTGTTAGCAGGTGAGGTTGATATGTATGAACATATTGCTACCAGGTGAGGTTGACATGTATGGACACGTTGTTACCAGGTGAGGTTGACATGTATGGACATATTGTTACCAAGTGAGGTTGACGTGTATGGACACATTGTTACCAAGTGAGGTTGACATGTATCGGCACGTTGTTACACGGTGAGGTTGACATGTATGGACACGTTTTTACCGGGTGAGGTTGACATGTATGGACACGATGTTACCAGGTGAGGTTGACATGTATGGGCACATTGTCACCAGGTGAGGTTGACATGTATGGACACATTGTTACACGGTGAGGTTGACATGTATGGACACGTTGTTACCAGGTGAGGTTGACATGTATGGACAAATTGTTTCCAGGTGAGGTTGACATGTATGGGCAAATTGTTACCTAGTGAGGTTGCCATGTATGGACACGTTGTTAGCAGGTGAGGTTGACATGTATGGGCACATTGTCACCAGGTGAGGTTGACATGTATGGACACGTTTTTACCGGTGAGGTTGACATGTATGGACACGATGTTACCAGGTGAGGTTGACATGTATGGACACATTGTTACACGGTGAGGTTGACATGTATGGACACATTGTTACACGGTGAGGTTGACATGTATGGACACGTTGTTACCAGGTGAGGTTGACATGTATGGACAAATTGTTTCCAGGTGAGGTTGACATGTATGGGCAAATTGTTACCTAGTGAGGTTGCCATGTATGGACACGTTGTTAGCAGGTGAGGTTGACATGTATGGGCACATTGTCACCAGGTGAGGTTGACATGTATGGACACATTGTTACACGGTGAAGTTGACATGTATGGACACATTGTTAGCAGGTGAGTTAACATGTATGGACACATTGTTACAAGGTAAGATTGACATATATGGACACATTGTTACCAGGTGAGATGGACATGTATGGACACATTGTTAGCAGGTGAGATTGACATGCATGGACACATTGTTAGCAGGGAGATTGACATGTATGGACACATTGTTATCAGATGAGGTTGACATGTATGGACACAGTGTAAGCAGGTGAGGTTGACATGTATGGACACATTGTTAGCAGGTGAGGTTGACATGTATGGACACATTGTTACATGGTGAGGTTGACATGTATGGGCACATTGTTAGCAGGTGAGGTTGACATGTATGGACACATTGTTACACGGGGGGGTTGACATGTATGGACACATTGTTAGCAGGTGAGGCTGACATGTATGGACACATTGTTACACGATGAGGTTGACATGTATGGGCACATTGTTACCAGGTGAGGTTGACATGTTTGGACACATTGTTACACGGTGAAGTTGGCATGTATGGGCACATTGTTACCAAGTGAGGTTGCCATGTATGGACACGTTGTTAGCAGGTGAGTTTAATAGGTATGTACACATTGTTACCAGGTGAGTTTGACATGTATGGACACGTTGGTAGCAAGTGAGGTTGACATGTATGGATACATTGTTAGACGGTGAGGTTGACAGGTGTGGACACGTTGTTACTTGATGAGATTGACAGGTATGTACACGTTGTTAGCAGGTGAGGTTGATATGTATAGACATATTGCTACCAGGTGAGGTTGACACGTATGGACACATTGTTAGCAGGTGAGGTTGACATGTATAGACACGTTGTTACCAAGTCAGGTTGACATGTATGGACACGTTGTTACCAGGTGAGGTTGACACGTATGGACACATTATTACCAAGCGAGGCTGACATGTATGGGCACGTTGTTAGCAGACAAGGTTGACATGTATGGACACTTTATTACTGGATAAGGTTGGTGGTCAGGAAATGTGAGCGAATCACACACCACTCCACAGTCTGTGTCTGCACTGTTCAGAGGGGGACCAACACCAGTTCCCAAGGGCTGAATGGAACTCGGGGTGTCTTCAAAGTTGTTATGGTATTTCAGGTCAACAACAGACAAAGGGCTGAATGGAACTCGGGGTGTCTTCAAAGTTCGTATGGTATTTCAGGTCAACAACAGACAAAGGGCTGAATAGAACTCGGGGTGTCTTCAAAGTTCGTATGGTATTTCAGGTCAACAACAGAAAAAGGGCTGAATAGAACTCGGGGTGTCTTCAAAGTTCCTACGGTATTTCAGGTCAACAACAGACAAAGGGCTGAATGGAACTCGGGATGTCTTCAAAGTTCTTGTGGTATTTCAGGTCAACAACAGACAAAGGGCTGAATAGAACTCGGGGTGTCTTCAAAGTTCGTATGGTATTTCAGGTCAACAACAGACAAAGGGCTGAATGGAACTCGGGTGTCTTCAAAGTTCCTACGGTATTTCAGGTCAACAACAGACAAAGGGCTGAATAGAACTCGGGGTGTCTTCAAAGTTCGTATGGTATTTCAGGTCAACAACAGAAAAAGGGCTGAATAGAACTCGGGGTGTCTTCAAAGTTCCTACAGTATTTCAGGTCAACAACAGACAAAGGGCTGAATAGAACTCGGGGTGTCTTCAAAGTTCCTAGGGTATTTCAGGTCAACAACACAGTCGTAAGCAGGGCTGTCAGGTTCAGAAAAAGGTTCAGACAATAGTTCAGAGACAGTGTTTGTCAACGGCTGGAGAGGGTTGGTTCACATCGTGTACAGCTCTGGCATGTGATCTCAGATCAAAACGGAACAAATAGCATCATCCTGATCAGTGTGGGGGAAATCCCTGTCAACGTGTTCAGTTCTGGAGGACTGTCACTGGATGGATATGATGGCGCCCTCTGAAGGTAGATGTTCAGTCACGTTGGCTGGGCGACCAAGCCACAATTGTCATGGCCATCAGCTGGGGGCTTAGTAAGTGGTGCCCTGTATGTGCTGGGTCAGAACAGGCACCACTGACCGACACCAACATGACCAGGGCTAGAAATTTCAGGAGCATTTCCGTTGTCCTGGAAACAGGTTCTTGAGAAATCCTACTTGACACCCAACTTTCTAATTCCCTCACTAAGACAACAAATGGTTGATAAAAGTATTGACACTGCATGACACGTGACGTAACTTAATAACATCAATGTTGAAGGCGGGAGGGCGAAGCAGCAAAGGTTGTTTTTTTTTCATCTCTCTTCGAATTTGACACTTTGTCTGTTTGCCTGTCTGTCTGTCTCTGTCTCTGTCTCTGTCCCTCTCTCTCTCTCTCTCTCTCTCTGCGAGAGCGAGAGAGGTAGTGTGTGTGTGTGTGTGTGTGTGTGTGTGTGTGTGTGTGTGTGTGTGTGTGTGTGTGTGTGTGGAGGGGGTGAGCAGAGATGGGAGAGAGACAGAGAGAGTGACAGACAGACAGATAGAAAGAGTGCGAGCGTGCGCGCGCTTGTGAATGCAAAAGCCTTTTGCTGATGTCTGGAGTGTGCAGGAAGGATATATACATGATATAAAAAGGAGAGGTGGGGTGAGATCTGGGGTGGGGTGGGTGGGGGCGATGTGGGAGGAGAAGTAGGGGGAGGGGTTCGGATGGGATGTAGGGGACAGGGGACAGATCTAAGTATGTTTCAGAAAGAATCGTAAATAGCATAACGCTTACGTATAACAAAGTAACTTTCAAGTACAACATAGATGTACTTATACGTACAACAATGAAGTAGTACAATTGTGTTAAAGGAATGCTCTGTTGATACTATGAGTCAAAGCTTCAGCATTGCCCATTAAAAGAATGCAGCAGTTCTTCCAAGTGTTCATCTGAACAAATATTTGATGTGAATGAATCCGCGATAAAAGTTTGCATCCTTTGACAAGTGAAGAAAATATAATCAAGTGTGATCAGTTACCCACACATGGAACTAACACTTTTAGAGAATTTTTGAAAATATCAGTTCTGAAGCGGAACACGAGGGA